>MU227762.1:217967-240147 GCA_018584345.1 Thuja plicata
CAAGAACAAGAAGTAAGTCTTTAACCTCAAATTGTTTAATTTGTGAGTTTGAGCCAAAATCTGTCAATGCTGCACTAGATAATGAAGAATGGATAAGTGCTATGAATGATGAGATTGAGCAGATTGATAAGAACAACACATGGTCACTTGTGCCAAGACCAGATGACAAGAATTTCATCGGTACAAAATGGATATTCAAGAATAAGTTGAACGAGAATGGATAAGTCACAAGGAACAAAGCAAGACTAGTATGCAAGGGGTATGCACAAGAAGAAAGTATAGACTATAGAGAGACCTTTGCACCCATTGCTAGGCTAGAAGGAGTAAGAATACTACTTGCTTATGTTGCATACAAAGGATTCAAAGTATATCAAATGGATGTCAAGTCAGCATTCCTAAATGGAATACTTGAAGAAGAGGTATACATTGAGAAACCAGAAGGGCTTGTAGATCCGGATAAGAGGAACATGGTATGTAGACTTTACAAATCCTTGTATGGATTGAAACAAGCTCCTAGAGCATGGTATGAATGACTTCATTCCTATCTAATAAGTATTGGATTCATAAAGACTAGTAAAAACAGTAATCTTTATTTCAAAGAAGATACTGATGCTAACACTTTGATTGCTGAAATATTTATTGATGACATCATATTTGGAGGCAATGATATGCTATGCAAATCATTTGCTGATGAGATGAGCAAAGAATTCGAGATGTCTATGTTTGGAGATATCAAGTTTTTTCTTGGTCTACAGATCATTCAACAAAGTGAAGATATTTTCATTACATAGTCCAAATACATCAAAGAGATCCTGAAAATATTCAAGATGGAAGATTCCAAACCAGTTGGAACACCAATAGCTACTGGATGTAAGTTAACAAAGGAAGACAAGACAACAAAGGTAAATTAGATTTTGTACAGATCAATAATTAGAAAACTCATGTATGTTGTACACACTAGACCAGATATTGCACATGCAGTAGGAATTGTTGCTAGATTTTTTGCTAACCCCAGGGAATCACATATGACTGCTGTAAAAACAATTTTAAGAGATCTAAAGAATACTAAGGAATTTGGCTTATGGTATAGAAGAGAAGGCAAATTTAAACTTAAGGTTTTTACCGATGCTGATTGAGTTGGAAATCTTGATGACCGGAAGAGCACAACTGGAGGAGAATTCTTTATGGGTGACAGACTTGTCACATGGATTAGCAAGAAGCAAGAATGCATCTCCCAGTCTACTGCAGAAGTAGAATATGTTGTTGCTATTGCAAACTGCTCAAATATTGCATGGATCAAATAGTTGCTGGAAGGTATGCATATGAAGATCTCATAACCAGTGATTATCTATTGTGATAACACTAGTGCAATAAACATTTCCAAGAATTTAGTCATGCATTCTAAAACTAAACACATTGCAATCAAGTATTATTATTTAAGGGAACAAGGTCAAGAAAAAAAGGTGATACTTGAGTATGTGCAATCAAAAGAACAATTAACTGATATCTTCACCAAGCCACTGCCCAAGGATACATTTGGGTACCTGAGAAAGAGACTAGGGGTCAAACCCTTGTCTACCAGTCAGTAAAAGACTGAAGGCTGCATCAACCTATATATTATTAGAATATCATTCATGTTGATGTGAGCAAAAAGAACTTCAAAGCTACATCTATATAAAGATAGGTATATATCAGAATTGTGCACCAGAGCATATTGTTGTATTGCTGATGGATAAGAGAAATTCAAGGAATATATTATGGATGGAAAGAAAAAATCACTTGACATTAATGTCAGATATCTGTGAGATATTTGTTTGGCATTGTTGTCAAAATGATAGAAAGTTTCCATATTATCACAGACTTCAGAAAAAGAAGAAAGATTATCCATTATCAGATTACTCTAACAGGGAGAGATTATATCCATGGGGAGAGTTACTGACAAGAGACAGAGACATCAAAGAAGAAGAACAGTCAAAAGAGAGACATTGACACAAGAAAAGGATGCAACACATCTGAACAAAAAAATACAAAGAGGGCTGCAAGAATCAAATCTAAGCTAAAACAGAGCTTACCGGTGGTCAGACATTTTTATCGATTATCAAAAAAAGATTGATAGTTTAATGAATCTCAACAATTGTATTTCATATTGTATTAGAAATAGTATAGTGTGATAATATAAGTTTGTTTCCATCAATACCAAAGGGAGAGATTGATGACATGTAACTGATTGAATGTTTGATAATGTTAAGTTGAAGATAATGCAAGACATTTAATCAGTTAATAGTTTGTATTATCATTGATGTCAACTTGATATCATCTGTACGGTCATGTATATAATGCCAAAGACTTTAGAGAATCAATGGAACAAAGATTATGCTTTCAGCAATACATAAAAGTCAAGTATTCACTAAGTGACAGATAACACCGATGGAGTACACACCATCGATAAAGGCAAAGAACCAAAGTCATAGTGATACCCAACGAGCAGAAGACAATGTTTCCCAACGAAGCAAAATCACAGGATGCTTGACAAGCTGAGAACAGAGTTGCCCGACGAGTAAAATCTAATAATACCCAACGGATGAAGATCCTGAAGCTGACTGGAGTCACACCGATGGAATTGGTAGTTGTCACCGACAACTAATTACACAGTTGACCGACATAACATAGAGTTCAGAAAATGACATAATATCTAGCTGGCAAGAGTTAAAGATAGACTTAACTGGTTGTTTTCATTATTTTATTCGACCAGAGTTAAGTGTTTGATTCAATGAAGATTTGTACAGTTGGTAAAAAGATAACTACGAGATAAATCAGGGGTTATGATTTAAATCAGATTGGCTAGATTATTTTTTACGCCAAGAATCAAGAATCAAGAAACGGTGAATATCATGTCTATATAAGAGACAAACTTAATTCATTTCCAAATCACATGAAAGGGGAGTGAATAATAAGAGGATACTGAAGAGAAACTGATGAAGGATGACTTCATACAGTCCTGATCAATCAAGATGAAGGAGAGTTAAGGAATTCTGCAGACACCGACGAACAGTGAAGCACAACATCACAGAGCAGAAAGTGTGGAGCATAAAGAATTGAATTGATACATTAATCAAAGAGGTAATGTACTTAAATAGATTTGAAAATCTGCAATTCTAGTTGCATTAGAAACAGGTCACTATGTTTCAGTTTAACCATTGAAGCATCAAGTCTCTTAACAGAGCAGGACTTAACAATCTTCTATATATTGAGGTACATCCCAAAGAGTGCCAAAAAGGTTGATTCATGAAAGTAGCATTGGACTTGCTAGATACCTATTAACACTCTAAGAAGAACGCTGATTCAAGGATCATAGCAAGATTTTCCAGAAGCCTATTGACAGTTTAAGGAGGTTGATTCAAGGATGGTAGCAAATAGATGCCCAATACTAAGTGACAACCTCTATGTATAAAATCCTCTAACAAGGTCACACCTAACAGTGTGTTTGTAACCTTTAACAGGGTTGGCTCCTAACAGGCTCACTTTAGAAGAGTGAAAATTTGGGGTACTGGTCCCAATGGTTTTTTCCCTTAACAAGGTTTTCACGTTAAAATCCATGTGTTGTGTGTATGGTTTATTACTTTACTATTTTACATTTCACATATGCATTTCTGGATTGATCAGTATACTCTGCATATTTACTGAGTGTCAGTAAATAGTTATACTGTTTATCGGTAATCAAGGAGAACATGGTCAGAAAAGGAAAACTAACAGACAGTTAAATCATTATTAGTATTTCATGGCATGTATCTTGTAGGGACTTAATAATCTGATATTTATTGATTAGTGGTTAAGTTTAAGGATAAGTTTTTGAAGCCACTGATTCACCCCCCCTCTCAGTTATTACTAAACATTTTAGGACCCTACATATCCTATTTAGGGTCATCAAAGTCAAACTCACCCATTGAGTTGACAAGGAAAGTCAAAATGCTCCAAAGTGCAAAAATTTGCTAGCAACTTTGAAAGTTACTCGAGCAACTTTTGCAAGAAGTTGCAAAATGTAGTTAGACTAGTTGTAACTAGCCCATGCTCGGTATGAGCATGGATTCGATTTTTGGGAATAGTTAATGAAATTTTGGGTTGCAATAATTGTTTTTGGTACTCCTGTACGAATGATTGTAACTGGTTTCTAGTATTCTGCATTGTTTCTTTGCTACTGTACGGCTGTGTACGGATTGGCATAGCAGATTGGATCCGATGGGGATAAACTGATTTCCATTAGCTTTCATATGCATTAGATAGTTTGATTTCAAGTTCATTAGGTGTAAAGATACAAGTTTTTGAAGGTCACTGGTTTGTAAGTGACATTACAGTGTTGTTTAGATAGAAATGACTCTACCCTAAAATCCCACTGGTGAAATTGATTGAAACCATGGGGGAAGTAGGGTTAGAGTCTGTAGATAGGGTTTTGGTTTTCATTTTTGTAGTTGCAATGGATTTCCTAGGCCAAGTAGGAATCCCTATGGCTGACTGGTGAATCTAGGTGAGCCGGGACAAGGAGAAGAAGGAATTTGTTCGAGCACTCATGACCTTTTGGAAAAGATTGTTAATCTCTATGTTTTGTTGATCATTAGTGTCACACACTTAGTCATTTATCTAGGCAGTTTTAGTCAGTCATCACTGCGACCGAACTATCTAGTATAGGTCAAGTTATCTGGCACAGTCGTTGTCGAGCAGATAATAGTTGCCGAGTCACACGGTTACCAAGTTCAGTTCATGTCGAGCGACAAAGTCTTTTTGTGTCGAGCAAGACAATTTTGTTATGTATGTCAGGATTGACACTAATTTTGAGGTAAACTGTTTTGGGCCAACTTATCTAAGCATTTAATTTTTTCAGTGGGATAATTACGCATTTAATTATTTGATCCCACTATGTGGCATGAAGCCAATCAAAAAATTAGATTGCCTAAGCGACATAAGCATTTGTTCCTGATCATTGATCTAGATCTAATTCCCAGATACGTAAAGTATATTAAGATTAGTTCTTACCCTAATTTAGAGTACTGAGAGAGAAGGTGTATGCGTACATGAGACATGTGCGAAGGGTTTTTTTGATTGAAGAAGCATAGATCTAGCAGAGCGAAAGTGCAGTGAGCAGCAAAGTAAAGATATATCAGATTATTAGATTAGAGAAGATATTGAAAAGATGAGATCCATTATCAGCATCAAAGTGCATATCGAAGGATCAGATCTTGAGACATTCTAACAAGTGTATCAGGTGAAATCTCTTAACATAGTGGTTCTAACAGACCTTTCTAAATCTCTTATCCGAGTGCTTACTTTGTTGTAAGTTTAAATCCTTTTACAAGGTAGATTGTAATGATCTGTAACTCTTAACCGGGCATACCTTTAACTGGGTAGATTACATATTGTAATCAAATCTTGTAGCCCTAACAGACACACTTTATCGCTACAATTTGAAGATTTTTTGGGTGACCCCCACCCTAGTTTTACCTTATTGGGTTTCTAGGTTACCAAAATTCTGTATCTTGTGTTATTTATTTATTATCATGAATGCTACTAGATGATATATCAATTACATTTATGTATGATTGTGGATCAATTTGCATTAAGAGATAAAAAGTTGAAGATTGATTCACCCCCCTCTTAGCATCTTGCTTTCCCATATTGTATTTCCAACAATTGGTATCAGAGCACAGTTCTCCCATAAAGGTTTTAATCAACTTGAGAGTACAGATCTTGAGATGGAAATTTAAAAATTGGGTAAAGTTATTGAGAATCAAAAGATTGAAATTCAGCTAGCATTACATCAGCTTGAGACAACAAGATAGGAATTGAGAAAGTCCTTGATAACTAGGAAAGATTTGGCCAAACAAATGAATGACACTCATTATCAGGAAGAAGACACTGCAAGCCTATTTCAGAATGGAAACTCTACTGAGAGTGATGCAACAATTTCAGATCAACTAGAAAGGAATAATACATTATGTGAAGAAGTCAGAAACTTGAAGAGAGAATAAGAAGCACAAACAGTAAAACTATGTGAAGTAGTGGAAAAAAAGAAGAAAGCTGAAGATGACAAAGCTATGGTTGAAGAAGAAAAAATGATGATGACCATCAGACTTGATGAAAGGACACATGAAGTACAAATGATGAAAAATAATCATGTTGACATGGTGAATCAACTGCTACTTGCAAATCAAGAGATCAACAGGAAAGACATGGAAATTGTGAATATGAGATCTGAGAACAGTCAATTGAAAGATGAATTGAGATCTGAGAAAGAACTTAATGAAAGATTGAATAGACCCAATGAAGCTTTGACTCATTTTGAAAACTTGATGGAAGCATCAAGGAGATCTAAAGATTCTTCTGGATTAGGTCATATTAAACAACAGACATATTCTAAAAAAGGAGAATCATCTAAGATTGGTGAAAAGAGGAATGCAAAGACAAAGAACAACAAGCCCGTATGCCATCACTGTGGAAAACTAGGACAAACTGCAAACATCTATTGAAGCAAGAATGGTAAGTCCAATCCTAAACCTAATTTTAATGGTTATTGCTTTAACTGTAAGAAGTTTGGACATCAAGCACATGAATGTTGGGAAAAGGCAAATAATGCACCTCCAACAACTAGATTCAATGGGTATTGTTACAATTGTCAAAAATTTGGACATAGAGCACAAGATTGCAAATCTAATGCTAAGCAACAATGGACATCAAAGACACAAGAAAAAGTACCAAGGAAAGGTAACACTTACAATTGGAATTACAACACATGACATAGTTGTCATTACTGTGGTGAGTATGGGCATGTTACAGAAAACTGCATAAAGACACATTTCAGAGGAAAATCTAAGAGTTGGATGAACGGAAGCCTAGTTTGCTATAATTGTCTAAAATCAGTCACATTAGGAAGGATTGCAAGACAAGAGTACCTGCTCCTACTATTGAGGAAATAAGAGCATGTTAACGGGACTTTGGTGATCGGGTCCGCCAGCAGATGTAAGTTGTCACCAGGTACCGGGGTACCAGCCAACTTCGCCTACAAAGGTTGTCCGGGGAAATGAGATTCCCCGGGCCTCCAAGCACCTGAGGGTCGGGTCTCGACGGTGCGGGGCTCAGTTGGGAGATGTGACTATTTTCGAAGGGGATAGTTGGTTTCTTCAACTCGTTCTCTCCGGGGACTCAAATAGGTGAGGTTTTCCCAAGCATTTTACACTTAGCAAATAAACTGAAAAAGATCCTGCAGAGTTAGAAATATTTGATCTACCTATAGTTATGTTTAAACATTCAATACATCAATAATGCTCTGATATACTACACTAAATACTGAAGAAATACACAACTATCAGTTCATATTTTATCAATAGCAAGGGAAATGAGGTCGTTAATCTACTTAAAGTATCAGAGCAGAAGACATGAACATTAAACATAAAATACCATTAACTTAGAAGACAAAGTGTCAACAACGTCATTGCAAGAACTCTCTCTTCTTCATTAACATTCCTTCCAGCGAGCATTAGTGCGTGGTACAATGGTGGCTCCAAGGGAGCATCTAACTACTGAAAGCTTAAAGACCAAGGAGCATTGAGCTCTACAACTGAAATGAAAATACTGCTTTACTATTGCTACGGACTGCAAAATCATCAATTTTTCCAACCCTTGAAAGAGGGTTGGACTTATTATTTATACACATTTTTCTTCTAATCCTAACCCTAACCCTATTTCATCTTGCCATAAAATATATTATCTGGTGGCTGGTACTACCTGCACGACTTTACAAAAGACCTCGAGACGGAGAAGGTCTGACATGTCAGAAGAATAAGACAAGAAGATGGAGTGGAAGAATCGACCTCGAGAAAAGAGCCAGAAAGGAGAAGGAAGAAATCCGATCCCCTGGGGATCGAGGCTACATGCCTCATAAATAAAAAAAAATGTTGCCCTATCTCCAATGTGCCAGGTGTACTTCTGAAACGACGCCTCGGAAAGACCCACTGTCATAAAACTTCTCGCTGATCGGACGAGCCTTGGCGTAGCTAACTACCCTCTGACAACCTTTATTAACTGCTTCGAAAGTGACCGGTCGGCCTTGGGGACCGGGACACGGATCACTGAAAGAATACAAAATATAGGATCCAGAACTCCGAGATCCGGGAACTTACGTTCCGAAAGAATAAAGAATACAAAAAACACTTGGGTTTTCTCCGGCCCTCGGAGAATCTTTATTGTTGCTTATTATCATTGAAGGTCTGGAGGAGACGAGAGATTCCATCTTCATCAACCTCTTTAAGGCCCACCCGCCGGTACTTAGCCACCTCAACCTGTTCCCCTAGGTCCGGAACATTCCCCTTAAATTCATCAGCCATCTTTGCCGCATCATGGCCACTGAGTATCATACGAGTTATTCTCATCATTTGGGCTCCATCTATTCCCTCCACAGATTGATACCTTGATTCCATCAGCTCATCAAACTTCCCCAAGACGTACTCCTCCGGTGTGCAAGTGTTAGTGTTGAATGGGTCAACTCCAGAAACCTTCGTAACAAAAGACTTGTATAAATTAAAAGAATATTGCACTGCATTGATCTTTTCCCGCAGAGTCCCCACCAGTTGCTTGATTACCCCCAATGTAAGGTCAAGTCTGGAGTGCTGGGTCCTCACAAAATCAAAGGACTCTTCCCCCAAAATTCCTGATTTGGAAACCATATCTTCTCTAAGGCCAAGGAGCTCTTCTAATTCAACTTTTCATGCCTCATAATTTTCGATGTCACCCTCCCATATGCTGATGGTGGTTTCGGCCTAATGTAAGACATGGCGGGCCGCATATAGGTCCGGGAGGGTAGACACCAGGAAGCGCTGGACATTTACCAACTGTAGGGCGATCCACTCATCGACTGCCTGGGCCTTTTTTTTATCGCCCCTAGCGAGTCTATGTCGCTCTACAGCAGCGGTGCATCAGATGTGGAGGCCTCTAGAGGTATAACATTGATAGGTCAGGCCAGCTCAGTTAGCAACCCCATAAGGTTTGCATTTTTCTCCTTTTCGGCCTTGAGCTTCTGAGCCTCCTTTTCATAGCGAGTCTCTACTGCCTTGGCTGCTTCTTTTAACAGGTCTACTTCACCCTGTTTTCCCCTCTTCCCCAGTGATACTTTTGTGATACTATAATCTCCGACCTCTGTCGTCGCTTCGTCCGTGTCTGGGGAAGGCGTCGCTATGATTGCGACTGTCTCTCCGTCCGGCTCAGTCTAAAGGGTGTGGACTGTCCAGGATTTCTTGGCCTTTGGTGGGTTCTGTTCTTGGGTCATCATCTCTGCTAAGGAAAGGTGAGCCCGGGGCATTGTTGGAGGTGCCTTTCTCTTTCAAGTTTCTATTAACCATGGGGGCGGTAGGGGTGGCTTGGTAGCCAAAATGTGTTCTTGTGACTTCTCCCCGACATCTTTCTATGCCCCTTCATCAGGACGAGCCTCCTATGATTCTTTTCCTCTGTCTCCTGGTTCACCAATGACATTTCCTTCGGTGACACCTGTGTCTTCTGCCCCGGCGTCTGCATCTTTGGCCATGTCTGGGTCTTCGTTTGTCACCCCAAGGTTTTCTTCACCTTCTTGTTCATTTTCTTCCTCAGCCTCTATTGCTGGGATTTCCTCTTCCATTGGTACATATTTTGGTAATGGGAGAGGTATCGGGCAAAGATTTAGTGTTTGAGCCGCAATGATTACCTCCCCAAATGTCACCTCCGGGAGAGGCCCTCGGAACACGGTGGCTGAAGTTACAATTTCTCCCGAAGGTCTGGTTCCCCCAGATGACGCCACTTGTTCACTTTGTTTTTGCTGGTCCACTCTCGTGTCCTATATCTTTGGGACTTTGGAGGCAATTTCTTGTTCTGCCTCTTCCTCTTTTTTTGCCTACTCCTCCTGTTCCTGGGCAGGTTCCTGTTCTGGAGCTTCTTCTTGCTCTGGGATTTCGGCCTCCGGCTTCTCAATATCCCCCTGTAAATTTCTGAACTCGTCAGTTGTAAAAACATCATCAAATTCATCATGCGGGGGAGGATTGGCCAGGACATGAGCAGGTTCTGGTTCCCTCTCTGGCTCTGGGGAGTCGAAAGAAAGGATTTCAACTGGTGGGATCTAAGGCATCCCCAGCTCTGGCTCTGCCTTGAGCTTTGGGTTAAGCCTTTTCTTTCTCCTAGTAACTAAGGGTGGCCCCACATCCCTTAGTACTGATTGTTCTTTTGGATCCACCTCTGTTGCCCTGACCATTAGGGCTGCTAGTGAAGGGGAGGAGGGAGGACGAACCGGTCCGGTCATGAGCATCGGGGTTGTCAACCGTGTGATTAATTTATCTTTCATTTGCTGGGAAGCTACTAGTGATTGTTTCAGTTGCTCCTTAATGGGGGTCTCCTGTGGAGCTGGGGTTTCCATTATTCCTTCTCCCCTATCTTCTCTCTGCGAGGAAGTTCTAGCTCCCGGGGTCAACTTTGGCACCGGCTGGGCAGCCCTACGGACACTCCCAGGGCACACCTTCTTGAAGTAGGCGTGGCTGCGTTCGACCATGTTGTCGGTGAACTCTTCAATGGTGGGCCCCTCCTAGGCATTCTAGTCCACTGGTGGGAGGGCCAACTTATCAATCCCCTTTGCTTTGTACTGGGGGTCTATTGTGGATCTGGAGTCTAAGAAGTCATCTGGAAATCTCCGGAGCTTTAACCTTTCCATCATTCCTATGGTCATTCGGACGTAATGCCAGCTCCGGACTTCCATGTCGTACTAGCAATCTTCCCAGAAGTCTTCCATGTGGTATTGGTGGGGCTCTGATGCCTGGGAAGTGCCGACACAATTTTGTCGTGCGGATCAAAATGCTTCCGCGCCAA
The DNA here is from genome assembly GCA_018584345.1 of Thuja plicata. Classification (NCBI taxonomy): domain Eukaryota; kingdom Viridiplantae; phylum Streptophyta; class Pinopsida; order Cupressales; family Cupressaceae; genus Thuja; species Thuja plicata. The sequence goes on from MU227762.1 coordinate 228,837, forward strand.
GTAGAATTCTGCTAAGTTGTAGCTTTTGAGCTCATTGTCTGCTTCCTTGGTCATGGCCAGACTGCAAGAGTAATTCCCACAAGTGATTGGGAATGGGATGTTTGTCACCTTCTTATGTATGTATGTTGCTGGAACTGTATATAATAATGGCCATAACTTCTAACCAGATCCATCGCCTCTGTGGAGAGGCGGTATCCCACATCCCGGGTAGGTGTAAGCAGGTTGTAATAGATGAAGGAGTTATTCACGCGACAGAAACTGGGGAAACTGGCCTCCCATTGGATTTGTGGAAAAAAGTCCCAAGGAGCCTTCTAACCTGGGCCAATCCCGAGTACGCCTGATGTAAGTGATCTATTGGTGGCGGGCCGTTGTTGCGCTAGGGCCCAGAGAACAAAGTCATATAGAACTTCCGCTTTTGGACCACCTGTAGAAACTGAGAATCTACATGGTTGGAGATGATGGCAGCCCAATCGAAATATTCTCCCTTGGTGGAAATGCGAAGCAGAAAATAGTACATCCATGCTAAAAATTCTCAGGCATGGGGTTGCCCGAAGGCCCAGGATAATGCTATTATCCCCATCTGGATACTTTCCTTAAATTTGGACCGGGGGAGTTCTAGCGTCATTCTCTTTGGATCCCTCTTCGGGGTCTTGAGCCAGTTGTTATTTATGTATATTCGAGCTGCTTCCTCCAGCAGTTTGAACTGCGCTAAGGCATCTGCTCTGGTAACCACAGTTGGTTTGTAAAATTGAGGGATCCCCAAGCCCATTTGGAAGGTAGCGGCATCGAGAGACACATAAGAGTAGGACACCCAGTGGGTTCCGGGGCTGCGAACATGACGACCCAGACATAAGAGTTATAATGCGCTGCAAGTGTGAGGATTAACTCTGGAGACTGCACTGAGCATGAAAAACAGGCGGCCTTGGGGATCCCAGAATCTCCAACGTTGATCGCCAGTAGATCCCCGGACTATCGCTGAACATACATCATTTTGACCAAGGCGTACAGCTCGAGCCATGTTCCGACGCTGGTGTCGGTGATTAATTGAACTTTGGAATCAATCTTTGATCCCATGATGGCGTTGTCCCTTGCGTACTTCATGGTGAGAGGGAATTTCTCTAAGGCCCTCTTCATCTTAGATTTTACGGCTGCCCTGGTGACCGCCATGGAAGGAAGTTCCACACTCCCGGGTGGTGAAGATGCGAAAGCCTCAGACATGATGGAAGTATATTGTTCTGGAAACCTTCAAGGCAAGGTGACCGTCAGAATGTATAGATAAATAAAACTCTGGGATCCAGAGATCTTACCACCGCGGTGCTTGCTTTCCCTGAAAAGTTAGCTTAATTCAAAAATCCCGGAAAGTATATATATTTTGCAAACTTGGAAATTTAACCAATATCCGGGCTCGAGGGTCTCATCACACTTAGTAAAAGCAAGACGTGGGTTGGGTGAGGGCAAAAGACCCAGAGTCCAGAAAACTAACTGTTGAAAGGTGTGAGAAAAGTGAACTGTCAAGCCCAAGTGGTGTCACGTGGCTATGCAATAAATGGAAGTTATGGCGACGGCGATGGAGCCAACTGTCCGAACGCTCGAAAAGCGGAGGCCACTTGGACAGTTTTGAATGCATACATGGGACGTAAATGGGAGTCATTAAGGCTGGTTTATGAGGAGAGAGAAAACTGCCTTGTTGAAACCAGCCGAGAGCCGAGTTTCAACCAGGTGGTATCCAACATGGAATGAGCTCGCAAATTTTGGGAATGAGAACAGAGGAGGCACAACGAGCTAGTTATGAAACCGGATATATATACATGAAATATACATCATTTACAACATATATACATCGGGGCCGAAAGGTATACACATGCAAAACTGAAGGATATACATCAATATACTAGGATATAGTCACTTTAATTCTGCCTTGTAAATCATTAACTACAATTAATGTTAGTGAATTAAATAGTAGGACAATAGAAAATGATTATGGTGATTCGGAAAATTAATTTCTGGCTCTTTTGATTTCCTAGAATTCTTTTGATTTCCTAGAATTGTAGTGAATGCTTGAGAAACCAAAGAAATAGAAGAAATAAATAATTTATATTAATGTCCTACAAATGGCCAAAAGAGGTTAGTGGGACTAAAGGGCACATATAGTTACAGTTTTATCACATACAAAAATAGCAACCAATGACTTCATTTAGCAAATAACAACATATTTGTTTAAAATGAAATAAAACATAACCTAAAATGATCTGGCTATGTACAAATTCAAAAAGAAAATGAAAAACTTGTTGAAACCGTAGCAAGCTACTTATGTCAACATTATGCACAAATTGTATCACGCATCAACAATGTTGATGACAAAAAATGGGCAAATTTGTAGAAAACATATTACATAACCCTAACAAAGCAAAAAAATTTAAAATGACATGAACGAAAACCAAGCACTCTACAACTACTTCAAAAAATTAGATAAAAAAGCCCCACTATCATAGAGCAAGTGTTTTGTTAGGATGCATGCAAAATGTGGTAGCGGAGACGAGGCATACCTTCATTTACAAGCCAATAATAGAATTGTTTTATAAAAATACAACTTAGAATGATCTTTCTGTATACAGATTCAATTAAAAAAAAATTTGTTCAAACCATGGAAGTGAATTACATCATGATTCTGCACAGAATGTGTCATGCAGTTAACAATGCCGTTGAGAAAAAATGGGCAAAACTAGAATTCATTTTGAAGGGGGATGAACCAAAACCAATCTTTCTACAATTGCTGCCTCAATCTATTCACAATACACTTAAAACCTCCATGCAGGTGTCCTGTTACACATATATGCAAAATGTGGTGGAAAAACAAATGAATCAAAAATTTCATCCTCAACACTGATTTGTGAAGTCATTCACAAATACCAACCTTTGTGTAATATCTGCAACCTTTTTCTCCCATGGTTACAAGCAGTAACTTGAGTCCTGGATGCATAAGAAACATTATTACTTCATCCTTTTCATAGTCTCCTCCTTTTGTATGAAATTCCACTTCATTCTCACTAACCTGCACAAAAAATTAAAATAATAAGTCCTCATCTCTAACAACTTATTTGTCAAATGGATAGAGATGGCAAAGATAGCTTTGAAAGCGATCACTGAGAAACTGCGTATGCAAGTTGTACTGTTGTACCAATCTCCTTTAAATGTATACAATAAGTAACTTGTACTAATCTATTGTTATCTGCTAAATGATATATAATAAGTACTTGTACTAAAAAGGATTAGTACAAGTACAAATTTATTAAATTCCATTCATGAGGAACAACCACCTTGAATATGTCAGCTTCGTCCCAGATGCGTAAGATGCCTTTACAAGCTTCTTGTGGAGAGGGCCACAATGGCATTATGAGATTAGGATCATAAGATAAGAGAGTACCTGCATCTTTTTCCATTTTCAAAGCTACAAGATCAGCTGATCCGCATGGCTTTGCAATCAGACTAATTGATCCCTAGTGAAATATGCGTGCCTGAAAATGAAATAATCATTTCTTAGCAAAACGTATTTACAAAACGGTTTATATCATCACAAATAATTCTAAATTGCCCTATTCTATGATATTGTGATGAGTGCCTCAAATAGTAACAAGATTATTTTGGACCTTAAATTAGAAGCGAGACAAGAATACAACTGCGGAATGTAAATTACACAATATCAAATTGATATACTCCTATGTGCCATGTGAACCAGTCGCATGATGGAAAAAACATGAATTTTTATTTTCACTAGCATAAAGTGCCAATATATTACATTAATGTCTATATTTCCATTACGTTTGTCAAGAGAAGGTTAACAAGTTTGTCAGACAAGCACAAATAACTTGTAAAAGCAATAAAACATAGTTTGATAATTTTTGTAATGCCTATTAAGCTTATTAATTCTGCAAACTGCCTCTTTTTAGATGTCGTTATTCTATTATGACAATATTCAATACAGGTGCAGAAGTTTTAAGCTGAAACTTCTCCACCTAAGCACTAGGTCTGAGGTGAATTCATTCATGGTGATCAAGTCCTTTTGATTCATGCAATGCATAACTTTTTTATTTGATTGAAGATTTTATAAATCTACAAGTTCATTTTACTACACTTTATTCAGCGAGGATATGACCCTGATCTATCACTTATGATATATGGATCTTTAATCCCTCATAAACTCTTTCAAAACCACAAATAACTTTTTTCAAATTCCATCTTGATTATTGTTTTATTGTATTCCAAAATGCACAATTAAGGCCCATCCTAATTACTTGGGGAATACAATTTGGAAAAATACCAGATTTAATATCATATATGATTCGATTCTTTCTAGGTCATACCTGCTATATCAGGTCCCTGTCAAGTTCAGCCTCGGTCAAGAGCATGTCAGCAAGGTTGCAATAAAACATGAACACCTGTTATCCATCACCACTCAGTGTCACAAGTGCAAGCGTTGTTCTAGCCTAACTATCAAACAATATTCCCATCATCCACACCATTCTCCCTTAAAATTCCAGCCAACATGCGCCCAAACCCATCATCACCGACTTGCCAAGAGTGAAAGGGTTTGAATTATATTGCATGTCTACCACAAGGACATCAAATGAATACCCAAATTAAACTATCACAAATTTAAAAAATGAAAAGGAAAAATCACAGGCATAATATAGGATCAACTTTAAGGGTTACTCCCATTTTGACCCAGAATTATAGAATTTCGTGACAAAATTACAGTGTGAAACCCTAATTATGAATATTCTCGTAATTGACATTGACCTAATAAATCATTTACTTCAAGGGGCCTTGAAATAAATCTAATCTGGGTAAAAACCTTCCCAATAAATGCTACATGACCTCCAAGCCTGGCTATTTGTACAACAACATTTGCTGGTGCACCCCATGGCGCCTTATAAAAAGCAAGTGCCATAGCTAATAAAATGCCAGAGATTTTGTCAGGACAAAATCAATGATACCAAGCGAAGTAAAGAAAGATGGGCTTAAGAAAAATCTGGTTTATGGATTTAGTCCTTCATAAAACACAATTAGATTCATCTGTATTGAAGAGAGGGACCTTTCCATCGCAATACACTAATTAGGCACCCATTAAACGCATTTATTCTGAGCTCCCCTAACCAGCCAATACATCACACGGATTTTATCGAATTGGATAGTCGAAATTTGGCACCAAACAGAGGCAGATTAATATCTTCCAGGTTGAAACCAAATGGGTAGCTGATTTGGATGGGATCAGTGATATACAGATACAATTGGACAAAACCCAACCCCAAACAGAGAAATAAAAGATCGATCTTTGTGTATCTGAAGAAGCAACAAACAAAACTTCAGTATATTCAGGAGAATGATAAGAGTTGGGGATTAACAGGCATTACTAGCCAGTTCACGCCAGTGAAGGCACGTGGCCTGCACTAAAATTGCCACTTCCTAATATGCAAAGGCGCGTATATAACCCATGCATGATGCCAACGAAACCTCTGCATGGTGCCAGTGAAACAGTTCAGAAAATGAGCAATTTTTAAACACGTAAAAGGAAAAAAAAAACTAGGAAAATTGATAACAGCCAACCAGAAAATAGATATAAAAATACGAAAATATGATTTTAATAGCAAAATTCTTATGAACTTAGGATAAACGCTTCTTGCACGATTTCTGAAGCATAGATTAATTGGAAAAGAGCACTCGAAAAAATTAGTCTCCTACCTTAACGGCAAGGACTAATAAGCAGAAGAACTAATGCCACGTTTTCTCTACAAATTTCTAATTCCAAAATATCCCTAAACGATGCAATGTTTACCCTTCATCAAATTCCCAAATTTTAAATAAAAAATATACATCGAAGATCAAATCTTGAACCTGACCAAGTTTTGGTCATAAATTAAACACCATACATAAGTTCGAATATAAATAAGCAACAGAACAAAGTGTGATGTCAAAACATTATAATGTTAACCTAAATATGATGAAAGCATTATATATGTGGTAGTAAGCATTTTTTTTATATACCGCAGTGTAGTTGCTGAAAACTAAGAAATGCTGAGAGGGGGAGGGGGTGAATCAGCGTTTCAAACTTTTAATTCAAAACAATTAAAGCAGAGACACACACACGCATAAGAGGATGAGACACACATAAATTTATCACATGGAAAACCCAACAGTGTTAAAAAACCACAACTTCTCTAATCACTTGGGCAACAACCCTTTTTCTTTGAGAGCTACAACTATTCACACATCAAGTCTGAACTGGCTTCAACCAGTTTACAATAAGGCAACAACCTTATTAAACTATGGATTCTTGGATTACAACAAACAGAAATATTTGTCTTTACAAAAGCATAAAGACTCTTTAAAACAACATAGTTGTGCCTTCTCTGCACAGATTTTTCTTAGCCTTGTAATATGATCACTCGTTGTTCTCAACACCATCAGATTCTTCACTACTATTTCATAAAAATGAGATCCCGCCTTTTAACAACAGCGCTACACAAATATTTGCAGCTTTGTATTGGATACAATACCTTTTAGTTATTTTGCGGCACTGATACTGCTATACTTCAACTGCTCGCCTTTGCTGGAGACGTTACTCAGCATTAATGATTCCTCCTTCGACAACTATTCTTAGAATCACCTGCTGCTCGATACCAGTCTCGGTCTTTTTGGACCTTTTTTACGTATTCAGATTTCAATTTTTTTTTATCACAACCGCTACGTTGGAGATTCTCCCACGGTTGGAAACGAAGGAGAGACACCTTATGCTGCCACACACCTGACATCCAATCGTGTGTGCACACCTTGCTATTTCCTGTCAAAAAACGGTGCCTAAGTTCAGTCATATTACTCGAAAGCTACTGTCTGTCGTATCCAAAAGACCAATGCTATATTTAACTCTCTGCTCCTATATTCTCTCTCGCAGACAGATGTATCTACTGGTAGAGAATGTAACTGTTCTTTCTTTCAACTGCAACATGCACAGCTGGTTAGAAGATATTCGTTTTCTGAGTATAAGACAAAATAGAGAACATAACATTTTTTTTTTGAAATCCGACCAATACACCAGTTACTGTCGGGTGTTGGGCAACACTTATTTTCTCCTGCATTCAACCACCTCGCATATATAAAAACGGCTATAGTAACAGCAAGAAAAGAATATTGACTGAGCGAATGTGCCTTGAATCAAACACTTCAAATGATAGCACTTGTCACCACACAAACTCACCCATAAACAACATACACAGTCCATCAATGACAGAAAACCAACAATCTCCCCCTTTTTGTCATTGATGGCAAACCAACTAAAACACAACTGAACCAGATAGTAAAGCCGAAGAACTCTCCCTGAGCAGATGAACCAATCTGAAAGCACTCTGAACAAGTTCCAAATCTGAAATCTGAAAACAACTCCCCCATAAAACGAACCAACAAAAACAATTGTAACAAAGACTGAACCAACTCCCCTTGAAAGTCTACTCCCCCTTTGTCATCAATGACCACGCAACTCAAACACAATAGCAATTCGAGAGATACGAAAATGAAGTGCTTCTACTGAAAACTGACCTTTCATTGAGGTGGAATGACACCAAGCTTGCTTCGAAGATACTCGAAGCAATCTCGGGGTAACGGTTTAGTGAACACATCAGCAACTTGCTCATGGGAACAAACATAGTTCAGCTTAACAATGTTATTTGCGACTTGTTCCTTCAGATAGTGATACTTGATTGGAATGTGCTTGGTTCGAGAATGCATCACCAGATTCTTCGAAATATCAATGGCGCTAGTGTTGTCACAGAAAATACAAATAGAATCAGTAATTTCAAGTTTATAATCACATAGAGTGTTCTTCATCCAAATTACCTGAGTGCAACAAGATACTGCTGCAACATATTTAGCCTCAGCGGTGGATAAAGAAGTGCAAGACTGTTTCTTGCTAAGCCATGAAACTAAACAGCCACCTAAGAAGAAAGCGCCTCCACTAGTGCTTTTCTTATCATCCACTAAACCTCCCCAATCTGCATATGTATAGGCTGTAAGAAGAAAATAAGAACTCTTTGGAAACCAAAGACCTAAATCAACAGTGCCCTTCAAATATTTAAAAATTCTCTTAACAGCTGAAACATGTGTTTGTTTTGGAGAGGCTTGAAATCTAGCAACATATCCCACAGCCTGCATAATGTCTGGTCTAGTGGTTGTCACAAACAGTAGACTCCCAACCATAGATCTGTAAAAGGACTGATCAACTGAAGGAGACACATCCTCCTTAGCTTACATCCGATTTCCATGGGAGTGCTAACCGGATTGCAATTTTCCATCTTAAATCTCTTGAGTAACTCCCTAACATACTTAGCTTGGGAAATAAAAATGCCTTTAGAAGATTGGTTAATTTGCAGCCCAAGAAAGTATGTGAACTCACCAATCATAGACATCTCGAACTCATTTTTCATACACACAGCAAATGTCTTAGACATATCGATACTATCACTCCCAAAAATCAGATCATCAACATAAACAACAACAATAAGAATGTTGTTACCTTCCTTTTTAACATACAAGTTGTTGTCCACATATCCCTTTTTGAAGCCCTGCTGCTACAAATAGTTATCCAATCTGTCATACCAAGCTCTAGGAGCTTGTTTGAGACCATATACTGCCTTTTTCAGCTTGCATACATAGTCTACAATTTTAGAAATCAGATCTTCAGGTTGTTCAACATAAATTTCTTCAACTAAATCTTCATTTAAGAAGGCAGATTTAACATCCATTTGAAAAACTTTAAAGCCTTTGAAAGAACCAAATGCAAGAAAAATTCTGATTGTTTCTAACCTTGCAACCAGTGCAAAGGTCTCACGAAAATCCACACCTTCAATCTGAGAATAACCTTTGCAGACTAAACGTGTCTTGTTTCGAATTATCTTACCATCTTCATTTACCTTGTTCCGGAATACCCATTTTGTACCTATCACGTTCTTGTTGATAGGTCTTGGTACAACCTGCCAAGTATTGCTCTTTTTGATTTGATCCAACTCCTCTTTCATGGCAGCCACCCAATGTTTATCTCAAGTTGCCTCTTCAAAACACTTAGGCTCAATCATGGAAATAAGTGAGAAATCATCATCCTCAAAATAGTTAACATTTTTTTTAGCATTTCTAGTCTTCCTTTCACCTATAACCTGATCAATAGGATGATTCTTTTGCACAAACTTAGAAGGAATTTTGAAATCAGTAGCTTCATGTTCATCTTGGGAACCACTCCCCGAATTATCATGTAAATTTTCAACATCATTAGAAGTGGTAACAGATTCTTCATGAGGAGATTATACTTTACCTTTATCATTTTCACAACTCTTGCTTGCTGTTATAACTTGTATTTGTGGAGGAGAAGAGGGTACAACAGTGTTGGTTTGAGTTTTACCTTCTTCGAGGTTGTCATCATTCTCATCAAATTTATTAGTAACTTCATGAACCTTGACATTTGCACTCTCAACTAATTTATGCAGCCTTTTATTGTAGCATTTGAATGCCTTACTCTTAGAGGAATAGCCCAGAAAAACACCTTCATCAGCTCTAGATTAAAACTTACCCAAGTTATCTTCATCTCTCCTAATGTAGCATGGACTCCCAAAAATTTTAAAGTACTTAACAGTAGTTGGTTTACCTTTCCAAAGTTCATAAGGAGTCTTCTTGAGCTCGGGTTTCAACAGTGTTCTATTCTGAATATAAACAACTGTGTGTACAACCTCTCTCCAAAATATATCTTTTACCTTACTTTCATTCATCATGCAACGAGTCATTTCCTGAACGGTTCTATTTTTCCTTTCCACTACACCATTTTGTTGTGGTGTTCTTGGGCTGCAACCTATTTCTTAATACCATGTTGCTCACAAAACTTGACAAAGTCATTAGAAGTGAATTCTCCCCCATTATCAAAATGCAAGCATTTGATTTTCATGTCTATTTCATTTTCAACCAGACTTTTAAAAATCTTAAACTTCTCTAAAGCTTTTGATTTTTCTTTTAGGAATGTAACCCATGTCATGCGAGTAAAGTCATCAATTAGAAGCATAAAATATTTCTCACCTTGAAGACTTTCTGCCCTTGTTGGTCCACAAAGATCCGTATGGATAATCTCAAGTGGCCTACTGCTGAATTAATCTTTTGGTTTGAAGGAAGGTCTAGTTTGTTTGCTTTCTTGACAATTTTTGCAATCGACATCTGCTGGTTTTTCTAGCATAGGCATATCTCTAACAACCTTCTTTTTGTTGATCTTAATAAGATTATCAAAGTTAACATGCCCAAAACGTTTGTGCCAAAGCCAAGCATCCTCTACCTTGCTCAACTAGCATGTCTCCTCATTAGACTCATCAAGAATATAAAGATTATTTGCTGCTCTAGTAGCTTTTGCTATGACATCAGTTCCCTTTTTAATAAAACAGGCATTAGAGTTAAAACTGAGATCATAACCTTGATCACATAGCTGGCTTACACTTAACAAATTATGTTTCAACCCTTCTACATAGAGAACATTTTCAACAATAGTTGCATCATTATTAATTAGGACTATACCTATACCAGCAACCTTTGCGAAAGAACTACCACCAAATCTAACTTTACCGCCTTTCACTTTCTTTGAGAGAATGAAACTTACTCAAGTCACCTGTCATGTGTCGGGAACAACCACTATCAACATACCATATATCTTTCTCACTACTAGCTAGAAGGGTTGTTTGAACAACTAGGGCTTTAAGAGGAGTCTCTTGAACCTTTCTTCTCCAAACCTTAGTCACTTTAGTTCTTTGAGGTTCAACATTATGGAACAAATCTGCATTATAGTTGTTACAAAATCTAGATGTATGGCCAAACTTATTACAGCTGTAGCAAATCAGATTGTACTTCCTATAAACATTTCTTTCATGCTGATAATAATTCTTGTATGGAACAGCTCTACAATCAGCAGCTCTATGTCCAAAGTAATTACAAGCAAAGCAGTAGCCATAGAAAAAAGATTTATTTACCATGTTAGGGAGTAGGTTGACTACTTTCCGGTGGTGAAGTGTTTGATTCAGATTGCATGCCAACTCCTCGTTTATCTTTGGTGGGTCTTTGAGAACCAAGAACATCATCTAATGTGATTTTGCCACTGTCGAAAGATAGTTATTCACTAGAAAACATGGAAGTTTTACCAATGTTCCTTATAGTGACAATTTCAGCTTCCAACTTGGCAATGTTAACTTCCTTTATTTGAATCTGATTTTCTAAATCTTCACGAATCTTTTTGGCCTCC
>MU227762.1:260427-271086 GCA_018584345.1 Thuja plicata
CTCTATGTATAAAATCCTCTAACAAGGTCACACCTAACAGTGTGTTTGTAACCTTTAACAGGGTTGGCTCTTAACAGGGCTCACTTCAGAAGAGTGAAAATTTGGGGTACCAGTCCTAGTGGTTTTTCCCTTAACAAGGTTTCCACGTTAAAATCCATGTGTTATGTGTGTATGATTCATTTCTTTACTATTTTGTATCTTACATAATTCATTCTAGATATATCAGTATACTCTGCATATTTACTATATTTTGGTAAATAGATGACTGCTTATCAGTAAACATTAAGAAGAAGGTTTAACAGAGCAATCCGACAAGTAGTAAATTGATATAAGTTATTCAAGACATTCATCTTGTAGGACAGAAGATAACTTGAGAAATAATTTGTGGTTATAATTTTTGAAGGGTTGATTTAAGGATTAATTTTTTAGGCCACTGATTCACCCCCCCCCTCTCAGTTATTACTAACAAAACCTCTGCTTCACGACACCTATTTTGAAGAGCATAAAATGCCTTCCATCCACTTAATGTCCTTTTATTTTTGCAGCCTTCCCAGCTTAGATTTATGTTGAAATCAATGTCGAGATATTTATACTCTACAACTTCCTCAAGCATGTTGTCACCAAAATAAAACTCATGTTGATGTTGTTTTTTATTGTTAGAAAAACATGACTTTAGTCTTGTTGATGTTGACCTGCATCCCCACCATTCTGCAAAAGCGCTCAAGAGAGAATAAATGTTCTTGCAAACCAAAGGCAGATTTGGCAATCAAAATGAGATCGTCTGCATAGAGGAGTAGTCTTATTACAAATTCCCCAAACTGGATACCCTGACCATTTTTCATGTTTAACCTCTCTTCAAGTTTATTGATATATAAGCCAAACAAAATAGGAGATAGAGGACAACCTTGTTTGACCCCAATATCACTCCTATTAAAACATTTTGAAATGTCAGTTGAAGTTCTAATTTTGACTTTCACCTCTTCATACATCCTATGAACAACAACTATGAGATGCATAGGAATCCCCAATTCTTCCATCCTGAGCCAAAGATTGTCCCTAGAGACAGTGTCAAAAGCCTTTTTAAAGTCAACAAAATAACAAAAAACCTCCTTTTTCTCCCACCCTTTTTCGATAATGAGATCAATAGTGGAGAATGGTCGAGAGGATTTCTCTAGGATATAGAGAAATTGAATACTTGAGATGGAGGTAGTAAGAGTGTGTGTGGTTAGGATGAACTTATTAAATCGAGTATATGGTTGTGAGGGTGAGGGAAATAAGGGACATGTGCATCTAAGAGGGCTTTATTTATGGGTTTAGTGGAAAGAATAAAAGAATCACAAGGTGAGTGTTTCTAGGTCCCTTTTATTCTTGAATGTGTTGAAGGATTGAATAGTTATAATATTTAATTAGGTTCGCTGTGTGTGATGTGAAATAAGTAGTTTATTATTTAGTCAGGAGATGAAAAAGGTGATGAATTAAATAATAAGATTATTTAATTAAGTGTGGAAGACGTTAGGTGAAAGGGACTTGTCCTATAATGATGGGATTGGTCAATTAGGACTAGGTGATGGAACTAGGCTTAGGGTATATTTTAGGTGTCATTATTTTGCCCCCTTTGATACAATGTTGCAAAACTAGTGTTTTATCAAAGAAGAATAAAGAGTGAAGAGGTAATGAAACTTTGGTGGTAAGTTGTCAAACCTCTCATGGATGATGAGAGAAGAGATAGCCCCTCAAGAAAATTGTTAAGCAAAATGAATCCCTGAATATCTCTAGAAAATACAAAAAATAAGGAAAAAATGTGTCATGATGTATAAAAGGTGTCTTGAGAGAGATTATTTGGAATTATGTGCATGCCATGAATATACACTAGATGATGAGTTAGGATTTGGTATATCAATTTAGGTCAGTAAGATGATGGGGTGATTGGATATTGATTGTGTGGATGTACATGTTGAATGATCAAATTTCACAAAGATGTAATGCAACAAGATGACACGTGATTGAGATTATGGATGAATTATAAAAGGGGTGATGGATACGTGTGGTGATAGTAACTTCATTTGCAAGGAGCAACCTTAATTTTGATGCAGCACTTAGCATTATACACTATGATATAAGGGATCGTGATGAGAATGTATCATGTGCATAAGACTGACACATAAACAGAGAAGTTGAAAATGGTTGAGTGAATCAAGAGACACAATGCCATTATATGAATTATGAAGGTGATTGTGACGATATCGTGTCTGGAAAACTAGGACCATATGAAACAAACAAACAAAAACACATATACAAAATAAGCAATAAAGATCAAGAAGAAAATATAAGTTGGTATCCAATGACATGTTGAAGTCAAGGATGTATGAGAAGATGGGATGGGGGGATGGATTGAGTGGTGCAAATCAAAGCATTGATGATGAATATTGGATTAAATTTTACCCTTGGCCAAGCTATAAGTTATAAATTGTTTGATGGTGGTGGTGGTGATGATGGTGATATTATTATTATTGTTGGGAAAAGAACACATCTTAAAAACAATGCAAAGATTGGGAAGGACATATCTCAATGATGATCAATTAGATTTACTTTAGATAAAAGATTGTTGTAGCAAGATAAGGAACAAATCCTATGGACATTTTTAGATGGGTTATGAGTGGATTTAAGGGTTTCAATTTGGATAAACTGTGTTATGGACCATACTTATAGAATGGGAATGTTCTTAGATAAGTGCTTGCAATTGTTTGTCAATCTAGTGGTCGAACCAACCGAAAGGGATAATCCAAGCCTAGAGACAAGGATTAGATGGTTACTAGATAGGATGAGGATGATATGGTTGTCAAAGGACTTCTCACATAGAATTAACATGTTTTGATTCAAGCTAGGGGTTGGGTAGTGTTATGTAGGTAATTGAGTTATGGTAAATGTTGTGTAGCTAAAGAATAGCTATACCAAGAGTTTTACAATTAACATTCATTAAATGTATGCCCCAAATCATTGCTAAGATCAAGGTAACGGATATGGATGAGGCTTGATTAAATGGATATGATGGATAAGTATGGTGAAATATATAAGACAGCTTGTTCCAATAAGGCTCACATAGTTAGTTGGCTTACATGTGATGCCCATGAATGAGTTTTCATCATGGTGTGTGCCCAAGGCACCGTGAGGAGCAATTTTTGTCATTGCATAGATTATTTATCTTTACTATTGCTGTATTATTTTGGATTTTTTTTTGTTTTTAACTATTTTTAGATTTTTTTCCTTTAGCTCTTAATATACATAGGCATTTAATATGGCTAATATAGATGTTTTGTCATGACATGCCAATAATATAATGTCTTATACAACTAATTTGCTAAGATATTTGTAGTTGTATATGTTGGTGTAATGTGTTTTTATTCCACTTACATAAACTTAAGTTTTACTTAGGTAGTTGACATAATACATTATTAGATATTAGATACACGATATTTAATAATGTTTATAGTGCATTTAATTTTTGGCTGAATAACTTAGATCGTGATTGTTCATACCTCATCACACCTTCATTATATATTTGGGGTGTTTGTACATTTTGTAATTTATTCTCAATACAATTATCACTTGTGAAATAACATTATTGCTTCTCTCTTCTATTGTGAAGGTGATTGTGTTTGCAAATTGTTATTCCTAGGTAGATACACCAACATGGTATAGAGAAGACAATTTTGTGTTCCTTTCTTGCTGAGAGCTTGCTCACACCTTCATTATATATTTGGGGTGTTTGTACATTTTGTAATTTATTCTCAATACAATTATCACTCATGAAATAGCATCACTGCTTCTCTCTTGTATTGTGAAGTTGGTTGTGTTTGCAAATTGTTATTCCTAAGTGGATACACCAACATGGTATAGAAAAGACAATTTTATATCCCTTTCTTGTTGTGAGAACTTGCTTCCATCACGGAATTTTGAGGTATTGTATTTGCTACATCTACATCAATTCCATATTTATATTCTTGGTTTGTGAACAAACAATTTATTGATTCATTGCAATCTGTACTGTCTTGACAAGATTACATACCCATGGCTAAATAGCAAACTAAAACGTAGGTTTTATAAAGACAATGATAAAAAAAATTCTAAGTATCCCCTCGTAAGAATACGTTTAAGTTGTTTTTTCAGACGTTTCCAGATTCCATAGCATATTGTTGTGGGTAATTCACATTGGGAGCATACCCTATTGTATTTGGTGTAGTTTCCATTATTGGCCCAAATTTTTTATTCCTTGTCGCCGATTTATTTCTACGCAATTGGTCCTCTGTGACAATATTTTGTTTGAATGGCGCTTTGTTAGTGTATTTTGTACGTGTGGTTTTTTCTAATTGGTTTGACATAGTTGATATTGTTAACAAGTGTATATGGAAATAAACGTGGAACTCTTTTGATTGGTGTCGACCCATGTTGATTGGCCTTTTTTGGTGGGCAATCTTTCCCTCTTATTTTTTGTGTTCACCGTGTATGTTTACTGGTTGTTTGTATGTGTAAAACTAGGCACTGTTTTTTGTTTCATCAATCCTTTATTTTGCCCCATCGCCAAAACAACGCCTAGAAAAAAACATAAGAGTTGTATTCAGCAGGAGTCCCGCCATTTGTCAAAAATTGGAAATTGGTTTTATAGTAGGGGGAGGTGTGCTCTATATTTTTATGGATTCAGATATTTTGTAATGATGTTGCAGGTGTCTTGGATTGGTGGCCTTCTGTTCATGGGATTATCCTAGAATACTAATATTATTCTTAGCTTTTTTGCTTCTCTTTTTAGGCGGGCGAGCGACTCCATTAACAGATTGTGAAGAATCTTGAGTATGTTATGTGGCCTATATAAAGCTTAAACAATCAATAGAATTGATACATCTAAAGTATTGTTAATCCAACAGAGAAAACTTATGCCAAGCGTAACCAGCTTAGGAGAAAAATATTTAGCAAGTGCTTCTGTGAGAAATAGTACAAAGGACAAAGTATAAAGTAGAGTAAACAAAGTATTCACAAAATTATGGATGGGGTCATTTACAGGGGAGAACCATACTTGATTGAAAATTCTTCTAAACATACGCTTCTACATTAGAGTTGAACTTGAAATCAATCTAATAGACGGGTAAGGGATGTCCTATTTTACAGGGTGCCATCGATATGGCTACTTCTTCTATCGAGGAGAGATATGGTCGTGATGAAATGTAGGCATGCATGCGAAAGCACACGACAACCACATGAACTATTTTAAGGTTGCCACCTACCCACGATGCCCAGGTACGTGGCTTGTTAACATTTTTCCCATATTTCTTAACTGAGAAACCAAAAAAAACGACCAGCTAAATTAGCAGTGGCCAATCATGAAATAGCAATAAATGTGTAATATTATGTTTTAATAGAATTATTTCAAACGACCATCGATTAAAAGTTTTTTCGCACAGTTTCCAAGCATGAATTAATTGTAGAAAAGCATGTGAAAACATTAGTCTTTGTCGGCCAGCCTTAAATATCACACACTAAACTTTGACTGCTTAGGTGTGCAAATGTGGACCCATCTTATCAGCGTTTGCTTCCGTTTAAACCATCATCACCGTTTAACATTGGACGTGTGAAGTCCAACGGATATTTTGAAGGGGTTGATTGCTCGCGTGGTTTTCTCTTAACAGTCACAAGTTTAACAGTACTAACGACATTAGGAACAGTGTCGTCATTTGTACAGAGCACAGTGTTGGGCTTGGCTCATGGAACGGGAATTAATCTGCATCCCAACTTTACTAACTTGGTTAACAATGTCATTTAGGCCTTCTGTCATTTATCATAAAGGCACGACAATTTACAAAAGTTCATGATTTTACTTTTAATTTTTACATATGTAATCTCCTCATCATAATTTTTTAGCCCCCTCGTGATTTTGGGGGTATAATAGAATTTTAGTTTTCTTTTAATTATTTTCAATTAAAATTAATTATTTAAATAATTTTTATAAAGTTTATATGAATGGTAATATATAGTAAATTTATAAAATATTAAAAAAATATTGTGAAGGACATTAATAATTATTTTTTAGATAAGTTCATATTGGACATTAATAATTAATTTTAGATAAATTCATATTTCTAGATATACACACAATTAACAATTAATAATTAATAATTAATTTTAGATAAGTTCATATTGGACATTAATAATTAAAAATCTAAAAACAAAAATTAAGATACACACTTAAAACATCAATATAGAGTGTTATGATAAAGCCAATTAAAAAATAATTTTAAGCGGTTAGATAGTAATTTGAGCTACATATCTCACAATAAATACATAATTGAAGGTTTGAATATGTTAAGATTATTGACTATCATTGTTAGGATGGAAAATTGATATGTTGAGAATGCATATATTATATAACAATGATGCATAATGTCAATTTTTAATTATCCATCTTATATATAATAATTTAATAGAATAAATTCATAATACACATGACTAGATAAATGCCTTAATCCATGTACATAATTTTTTTATAGGATAAATTCATGTCGTGTAATTATAAAATAGAAGTTTAGATAAAATAATAGAAACAATAAATAAGAAAAAACTTGGATAAATTATCCTAAACAAATGATATTTCATGATAGATGGGATCTTGGAATATAAATAATAAATCATAATACAATAAAGAATTCTTTGGTTGCAAAAAGAACTTAGCAGGGGAACTGGTCTCGGTTACTCCCTATACCTTATCAGATCATCACCCCATCTCTGCAGAATTGTTTGAACTCGGGGATGCTGAGGTGGAATCGAGGAGGAGTGATTCTTTCATTCTCAACTCCTCATTGCTCAAAGTGGAGGAGATTAATCAAGCATGCAGATTCATCTGGAGTTTCAATTGTATGAAAAATCTAAAAAATAGAAAAAAAAATTATATGAAAAATTTATTCTTAATAATTAAAAGGGAAATAAATATTAAAAAACTAATTTATCAAGTGTCGTGAAACCAACTATAATATCTGACGATCATCCTCTTTTGATTTTGAATCAAACATTCCCAATGTCGTCAGTAATATCAAAGTTGTGACTGTTAAGAGAAAACCGCGTGTGCAATCAACCCCTTGCAGATATCCACTAGACTTCATACGGGAGTAATTTGAAATCGAATGTTAACGGTGATCATAATTGGAACGAAAATGAACACTGATAAGATGGGGCCCACATCTGCACACCTAAGTGGTCAAAGCTTAGTGTGTGATGTTTAAGCCATCTCGTCTTCGCCTATAGATAGGTGAGACTAATAAAATTTTATTGTGGTAATGGTCACCTATAATTTCAACTCTATATAAAATATTCCAAACCTCCTCTTCCATGAAAATAATTGAGGTTGCTTATATAGATGCTTATTTTTTATTCTAAAGCTCGTCACCATTACAAATTGGTTTTCTTCCTTCCTTTTCCTTCAAAAATGATCATACAGAGAAAGATGAATGATTTCACCAAACCTCTCTAGAGCAAGAGCATTCCCCCATTCATGTAATCGACTATATATCTTAATCCCCTGCCTTATTCCATTCCCATTCCACCCTATTCTACTGATGGTTCACCCTAAAAAATTCTCATTAATATCAAGCGAAACCTTATATTCTCAAAGGCATAGGAATTACTCTCAAATTAAACATTGGACACTAACAAATGTACAATTTATTAATATTTCAATAAATATGATCCACCTTTCCAAATGTAGATCCTTCTCAAACCAATACTTTTATGCCAAAATTAGCAGTTCTAAAGCAAAATGAAAACATACCAAAATATAGCTAGTTGGGGCATAGTATAGGCAATTAATCTTGAAAATTTATTGCAAGTTAAGAATATTATCCACTAAGAGTGTAGGGAAACCTGCTGTTTTGACAGAGTATGGATAATATCATTAGACTTCTTTATTGGTTTGATCAATAATTAAGTTGCAGACATCTACAAACAAGAGAAACATAGCCATAGAATGTTTATAAAGGATTACCTTGTATAATTTTTTGGCTTGTGCTCATTACAATGCCCAAAGTGACATCATGAGATCTAAGGAAGGAATAAAATCAGTTTGTCGCTGCAACATAAATTGTTTGGGCTTGCAACCATCTCCTTCTTCTTTCATGGTGGTGTGGTTCGGAAACTTGGTTCCCTCCTTCCTTTTAAGTTTGGAGAATAATTAAGGGGATATGTTACTACCAATTTCCTCTTGATCCTCATCATCAACTCTATTAATGGTGGGTTCTCTGAATTTCCTCTTTCTCTCCGGCTTGCTATTTAATTGCTCATGTTGTTTAGAAACCCTAGGTTGCTCTCGTTCTTATACTTGTAGTTCTAGTTGTAGCTGCTAAACCAAAGAAGAATAAGCAAATCCAGGTGGGTCAAAATCTTGAGGAATAACAAATGTTCTATTTTTTCTTATAACTTAAAAGTCATTCTTAAAGGATCAAATCTTAGATATAAACAAAAGTGTAAATGGAGGAATACCTAGAGTTGTAAAGACAAATGATCTTACTTTGAAGCTTTTAAATGAGCTTCACTGGCCTTGACTAGGGTTTGCCAAAAAATTTTCTAGAAATCATTCCAGGATGCCCCCTTGTCTTATATTGTATGAATCATCTAAATCCATTGTGGATAATTGAGCACTACTGGGTAATCCCACAATAGTGTGTCCCACTTTTTGGCCAACTTTGACACAAAGATCAACATTTTGAGAAAAACCTCATTTTCGAACACATATTTCCGCAAAACTATAAGGAATTTGAAGATGATATAAACTAGGGTCTTTTATCATTTTCTTTCTAGTTTCTAAATTTTTATTTTTTTAAAATAAAAATTCATTTTTCCTTCTCCTTCGAACAGTGGTTTGTGTGAAAAAACTATGATTTTAATAAGTGACTTTCACTTGGATCAACATAACTTTTTTTTTAAATATGATACCAATGTAATTCTAATTATATTTGTAACTTCAATATATAGAGGATGTAATTGGTTTCATTCATTTTGGGTCAATATTTCATAGTTTATTAAGTTTTAAAGTGACAGTAATTGTAATTTAGATATAAGGTCACTTTGATCACTGTAACTTGAAATGTATATATCAAAATTCAATTCTTTCTTTCAATATAGAAAGGTAACACAAATACACTTTTCATACATATTTTTCATAATTTTTTTTTTGTAATTTACTATTTTTTCCAAATCCTTCAAGAGACATGTTGTTGAATTGCCAAACAACCTATGTTTAGTTAAAGTAATATTTGAAAGTGATAACGAACTTAATATGTATTAAAATTATATTCATTAGAAAGCTTGTTCCGAATCACATCATTTGGAATCATGTATTTGAGAAAAAAATTTGATTTGGTCCTTGTCCCAGGCCTTGACAGACCAATTTTTAGGACTTGTTTTTTTTCAAACAAGAAATTTTCATTTTAGGGGTCTTCGAGCGAAGACCCCCTTCGTGTGAAGGGGTCTAAGGGGCTTCAAGCGAAGACCCTTCGCGTGAAGCCACTTGAGTGAAAAATCCGATGACAACCATCCCGCAAGATTTTTATCTTGCCTACTTCGCGCGAAGTAGGTCAGCCATGTTGTATTTCTTTTTTGAAAAATTTAGATGGTATAAATCTAAAGTTTTTTGTTTTCAATTTTTAACCGAATTGCAGCAAGTAATTCGCTTTTTCTTTTATTGTTCAATTTTTACAAATGTGTTTTTTGAATAAAGATTGTTATTTCTATTTTTTTCGAAGGCATAATTTTGAAGAGGATAAATATTATATCAAACCATTTTTTTGAAGAAAAAATACATTTGGAAGATATTTTTGAAGAGAAGAAATGGGGAACAAGAAGGGAAGACAACATAAATCTGCAAGAAAAAGATCACCTGGTGCTGAACAAAGCAATCGTGAAGCATTGGCATATTATCATAAAACTAAAGAAGGTAAAGGACAAGCTGAAGTAGGAGGGTCAAGTCAAGTTGAAGAATTGCACATTGAAGAAGGGTCGGGATCACTCCCTACGGAAGCTCAGACAATTGATGTTGGAGAAGGTTCAGGATCACGTCCTCCTACTGGTATGGATGAACATATACATTTAGCTCAAACTATAAAGAGAAATATTAATTATAGAAACTTAGATCATTTACTTACAATGGATGTGGAAAATTTGAGATCACTTGCTAATGTTCAACCCTTATGTCTTGCTAAGAAGAGGTCAATGAATATGATAGCAAAAGAAATATTGGCTAAATTTGATAATTTAGAAACACTTGAACAAGCTCAATTGCTTTCAGTTGTAATTATAAACAAAAATTTGGAAGGGGCATTAAAATTATTGGGTATAGATGCAACATCAAAAAAGAGAAAAGTTGTTGACATGCAAACTGATATGATTGAAAATCTTAAGAAAAGTTTGAACCAGGTAGGGAAGCAATCTCGAACTAAAGATAAGACCATTACAAGAAAAGTTATGTTGACATCCATTGTAGGTAACACTATGCTCTGAAAAGACAAATATCTTCAGTTTCATCTCAGATTGGTTTTAGTAGGAAAACAATATCACGATATGTTAATAGGAGAATGCTTTTGGATGATAGCACCTTGGAAGGCAGTTGGGCAATCATGTGTAGAG
>MU227762.1:294653-313693 GCA_018584345.1 Thuja plicata
AGTTCTAGGATGTTCCACTCGGATTCCATTTGGCGACCCAATCTTGGTTGGTGCAAAAAGTTGCATTGTTGCTCAGTTGAAAATTGCTCAATGGTGCATCTGTCAAACTGTTCATCATGGGACCAAATCGTCAGCTCCATCAACTCTAATTGGCCGGGTAAACGCTATGGGAGACCTTTTTTCTCTTGCAAAGTATCAAGAATATTTTGGCGCAAGTCCAACCGAAGTGTTCCCAAGGTGCACTAAGCCAAATTGGGAAGCAATTTTTAGAGAGCCATATCTCATACCTCGTGCAAGATATTAGAGATCTGTGAAGTACAAGTGCCATCTTGGGAAGGCCTGCAAGCATGTAGCTCAGTTTTGGGAGATTCCACTTGGATTCTATTTGGCGACCCGATCTTGGTTGGTGCAAAAAGTTGCATTGTTGCTCAGTTGAAAGTTGCTCAATGGTGCATCTTTCAAACTGTTTGTCGTGGAACCAAATCATCAGCTCCAGTTGGATGGGTAAACGCTAGGGAGATATTTTTTTGCTTGCAAAGCATCAATAAAATTCTGGCACAAGTCAGACCAAAGTGTTCCCAAAGTGCACTAAGCCAAATTGGGCAACGATTTTGGAGAGCCATATCTCGGACCTTCAACATATGCAATTTGAATACTGGCCTCCGGTCATTAGTAACTTTAACCAATATAGGATTGACCATGATGATTTGCTACATGAAACACAGAAAAAAACCTTTGTAACAAATAAATATCACTTTGTTGGTCGATATGGGTTCTTCTAACACTTCTTGAAATTCTAGCACAAAATCACAACTTCAAATCGTCAATTACTTCTAATAACCTTATAATCACTCACAAGTGGTGTTCTTAGCTCATAGAATGCATTATGACAAATGAACTAACTCTCACTCAATTGTTCAACCATCTCTTGTCTCTTAGTCCTAGAAATATTCAACTACTCCTTGAGTTTCTCAATCATATCTTCAGCCTCTGCAAGTTTCCTTTTATACAACTCCATGTATTCCTTAAGGACCTCTCCCAAGTTGTTAGGATTCTTCAACAGAACTAGGATTTGATACCAATTATTAGTATATAGAGGCACTGGGGGGAGGGGGGTTGAATAAGTGTAAACAAGTAATGAACCAATTCAACCAATAATTGGATAATGCTTTTAAATAAATTCCATGCAATTAAACATGTAAGTGTAATGATGCAATAGAAGTAAAACAATTCAAAGGTCCACAAAGCATAACATATAACATCATAATTTTAATTGTAGATTATGCCTATTACTTTGGTTCGACAAAATATTTTCAAGGTAGTTGCTTTGGAAAATATTAGGTCTATTACACATGACAATACATGACAAAGATATAAGATAGAAAAGAACATACATACAATGCATGAAAAAGATGTAGTATAAAAATAATACATACATACAACGCATGGAAAAGATATAATATGAAAATGAACATACATACATAAATACTACATATTAACCATTATTATAATTTAGAGAAACATGAGATATCCACTACCTGAGCCATTGTTATAATTGTAATGAATCGTAATTCACCGATATGCTCTTAGCTAAATAGTACATAGTAAACTATACAAAATGTGGCCCCTCGGTATATACAAATCAACCCATGGCCACTTTTATATACAATTTGATCTTCTTTCAATATACAAAATGTGATCTCCAAATATGCATGTATACCACTTCATAGTCATTTATATTTACAAAAAAGCGAAGTTAGATTGTTTCGCAAAATATATATACAAAATTGTCAAAATAATTCTACCATTTTGTAGAATGATTCTTCATGATGGCCCAAAACTAATCGAGTGAACCTTTTGTATCATCTCTAACCCTTATTGTGTCATGTATTGCCTCATGTTTAGATTCACGAAGTTTCCATAAATTCTTATTACGAGGTCTACCGGTATACTTTATCAATTCGATATTTGTTGCAACAAGAAGGTTCGAGTAATGCAAAATATGTTTATGTGTCTCATAGTCCTGAAACAACCACTTCTTGGATTTTTGGATAGGGTACCTACATTTCACATAAGCATAAATTAATACAAAATTCATCATATAAAGTGTAATAGAATGATGGTAAGAGATCACAAAGTCATCAAACAAGAACACATTATATTTTGATAGTGTACCTTCTAAGCCATGTACCTATCACAACAACGGATCCTATTGGGTACTCAATACCCTCTCCATCAATGATTGTAGTTGTCAATTTATTTTTGCCCTCAATACAACAACACAAAAAGTAATCAATCCCTTCCTCATTGTTCTCATCTGCAACAACTGCATATACATGACCTATAATTTATAGAGGGATAAGTTAACACCCTAAAAACTTAACCACCTAATAAAATGAGTTCAAGTAGGTTCAACAGAGTTCATCTCAAAATGAAGAATAAATTGATAATTACCTGGTTCAATTAGGTCAGATATGTGATCAAAATCTGTTGATGCTTCAAACTGGCTCAATTGTAGTGCTCTAGGAAGTTGATATGTATCAATCAATTGTAAATGTGTATAAGACCATTCATCAACCCACTCTTTTGATTCGCATTCCTCTCATGCAACATTCATACAAGACAAGCAAAACCATGCCATTAATCTAGTATAAATACCCAGTGATGCTGCATATATTAACCATAGACTTACCTTCATTACCTGTTCCCATCATAGAGTTGCACCATCACATAATTATTTCTACATTTATTAACTTTGCACCACCTTAGTACTTTAATTCCTCTCTCGCAAGAGCTCTTTTTACACATGCACCCGCACCATCATGCTCTCATTTTCCATGCCCCGCCTCGGTGAAATTCCAAAAAATTTGAATGCCACTTGTCACATGCATCCTACTCAACCAATAGAACATCCTTGCATTCTTGAATTGTGAGGTGCAATTGTCTGACCATATTATGTGTTGGTTGTACTCAATACCTCTTTCCCTTAAATTCTCATAGAAAACTTTGAAGCAACCTTGCACAAACTCTGATGAATGTGTGAGATCATCACTAATGTAGAAGTGATACTCTCTTAAAACCTTTCTATCCGCGTCTGTGCTATCATATGCATGCAAGAATGCTATATGTACAAAGATCGTCACTTGTATAGAATGGTAATACATTGCTTGCACTTCATTCTAAGGTTTAAGTGTATAATTCTCAGCAAAATCAACAATGGAAACAATAGTACCAAGGGGAAAAGTGTCCTTACATATCTTGAATTTCTCATCCAACCGCTTAGCTCTATGTGAATGACGTATGTACTCATAAACTAGTTTCTCTTGAAAAATCTTCATAAAATCAGCTATGCATATATTATTTTTTGCTAACTCACGCCTCTTAAGTTCTTTTCCATCTTTTAGACCATAAGTTACTATCTTGTATTTGCCAAAATAAACTAGTGTATTTCCAATCTTATTTGTGCTCTCTAGATGGTGACATAGCTGCAAATTTCTCATACCACCACATGCACTACAAGATCCATTCAAACATAGCATCTTATAAAAAATGTAACCATCATCTCGATTGCATAATACACTTAACATAAAATCTCTTGATGACGTAGGAGGTGCTTGAAGACCACATTCCTGCAAAATAGTGTTAGTGTGAAAAGTACAACAAACATGACAATATATATCATAATGCATGGAAAATTCAATATGTACCCTGCAACAATATGTGGTGCACGCATGATTAATCTTGATGTAAAAGGGTTTTTCCATTTCAAAAAAAAAATGGCGAATTTTAATTTGAGGAAATCTTTGGAGGAATCTTTCATAAAATTGTGTTTGTGTCATATCCAAAAACTGTTTTGGATGTGGCATATGATTCAAAGATCCCATTCTCCTCTTTGGTTGGGTGAAACCCTTGTGTTGTCATGTCAAAACTTTTCAATTAATGTTCTTAATTCATCAACAACAACCTTGTCCTTGTGTGGGAGTCTACCTGAGAATGACCAAAGAGAATTAGTGTTTGGATCCTCAATTTTGTCTCGCCCGTGTAAGGCTCTCTGTAATCTTGATCTACCTATCCTTAATGACTTGCTTGTTTTGCTTACTATACAAAATTTTGTCATTTCCTTTCCTATTATAGTTGATGTGAGGACACATCAAGTAAAATTAGCATCTTTACTGTGTGATTTTGAACCAATGGCTTGGTATGCATCGAATAGATTTCTCACAATGGTTCTCTCAGTACTATTTTTAGATGTTCTCAACCCCACAATTCTCATTATCTCTCTATTTTTAGATTCTTAATCATTTCAACAACTACTTGACATCTTCCACTTTGATTTAATTTTTCAAAATAGTTATTCCAAATTTTTTTAACAATTCTTCTACAATTTATTTCTTACATTTTATCATGCATTGGCCTCAAAATATTTTCATCAATATCAATTAGAAACTTTGGTTTTATACAAATTATTCTAGGCGATGTTAACATAGTTGCATGCTCTACATTTTCATTAGATCAATTAGGTGCATTTATCCTCATCATTTCAATTGGTGTATGTTGAACATTTTCATTTTCATTATGTGCATTTTGTTCATTAATGACATCGAATTGAAATGGTGCATTAGATGAATTAGGTGCGTTTATCTCCATCATTTCAATTGGTGTATGTTGAACATTTTCATTTGTTGAATTAGGTGTATTTGTCACATTAACATTAACATTTTAATTTTCATCACTTACATTGCATGCATTTGATGATGTACCTTTTCGTATTCTCCTCATACCCTCCCTTTGTCTTTCATTTTCTGTCTCTCATTGTTCAATTTTTCCTCTTTTGTTCTTTCCCATTGTTCATATTGAATGGACCCTACAAATAATATCATGAACATAGAATAACATGTGAACATAAAATCCAAAAAATAAGAACAAATCAATCATTTTCTTGAAATGTGAACTTACAATGATAAAATAACATCAAAAACACCAATAAACAACACAATTCAAACATTGCAAAGAAAAAACATGCAAAAAAGTGCAGACCCGTTTGTTACTTGCGTAAAACAACAAAAAAGAAGTAGTGGGACCTTGGGACAACTTGCAATGATTTTTTTAGACCGTTGAAGCTAACAAACTTGCAACATTCCTAATTCAATAGAACCCGATCAGGTTCTGAGGACTTAATGGTTCAACAATCCTCTTTCCTCAGAACCCGATTGGGTTATGAGAACATAGAGGCTCAACGTTCCTAATTCCTCAGAACCCGATCGGGTTCTGAAAAAAATAAGAAAAAAGGAGGAGAGAGAGAGAGAGAGAGAGAGAGAGAGAGATGGATAATTTTTAGTTCTTCAAAACCCGATCGGGTTCTCAAGAAGTGAAAATTGTGCATTTTATTCTCTAGAACCTGATCAGGTTATGTAGTTGAAAAAGTACTTTTTTCTTTTTAGAACCCGATCGGGTTATTTGAAATTTAGAAACCCGATCGAGTTATGGCTTGGGAAGAGGCTCAGAAAATGCCACAAAGGCTTGGAGGCTCATTTTCCCTCCATTTTTGTTCTTTTAGACATTTTTGTTCTTTTAGACATTTTTTCATCTTGTAAGATGAATTCTCAACTTTATCTTTATCAAGTTTGCAATTTGTCAACAGGGTAGCTCTATAATTTTCACCATAATCTCATACGTCTTCTTAGCTTTCTAACCATATAACTTTTTCTATTTTTGGACAACATTAGCGTAGTAAACTTTAATTTTCTTTACGAGTGTCTTGATAGTCCTCACAGACATATGTCTACCATTTTTAATAACTTTTTATATACTTATCCAAATTACAAATAAATTACATATTATTGTTCTACACTTGATTCTATACACTTTAAA
This sequence comes from Thuja plicata, assembly GCA_018584345.1. Lineage (NCBI taxonomy): Eukaryota > Viridiplantae > Streptophyta > Pinopsida > Cupressales > Cupressaceae > Thuja > Thuja plicata. Next base: position 300,525 of record MU227762.1, read on the forward strand.
AAAAATTCATTTTTGATTATTTTGATGCAAGTTATGCCCAACACACGAACATGTACCAAATTTTTAGGATGCGATCACTTCAAAAAATCATAGAAAAAAAATTACTCATCAGAAAATTTAAAAAAAAAATACACAACTTCTATATCACTCTTACCTATCATCCTACCAAAGGGATTTGAAAAATACTGAATATAACTATATCTTTTGTACAACGCACAGAAACAACTATGTTATAGTTTTTTTTAAACAATCAGGACCAGGTTTCTGTGCGTGCAATATTTGACCCTCTTAATCTTATCAGTTTTTAAAAAAATTTAGTATTTTAGAAACTCAATTCATAGTACTACAATTTTTATTTTTTACACGTCTTCTTATTTTGAGTGCATGACCCTCAAATGTTTGTTCCAAGTTCAGGTTTACCCGATTTCATAAAACAATGTGTCCACTTATACCCCTCTTTTTGGTTCACAACTTGGTGCACATACCCTCAACCATAATAGAAAAACAAATAAGGAGAGAGAGGATTCCCTTGTTGAGGATCACATAAAGCTCCAAACAATTTGAATGTCTCACCATTGATAAGAACAAAGAAAGAGGTTGAAGTGACACAACTCGTGATCTAATCAACCCAAGTTGTGGCAAAACCAAAAGCTAGAAGAATTACTTACAACAAGGACCACTTGAATCTATAATAGGCTTTTGACATATCAAGTTTTGTGAACACGGTTGTCTCCTTCAAGGTTTCCATGGAATGAATAGCCTTGGAAGTAAACACACTATCATCAAGGATCTATCTACTAATAATAAATCTACCCTATTCCTTAGGAATCAAAGACTTAAGCCAAGGCTTAAGGCTCTCAAAAATCAATTTTGTAACAATTTTATGACTCACATTGCAAAGAGAAATGAGTTTAAAATGGTTCAAATATGTAGCACCCTCCCTTTTAGGAATAAGATTTAGAAAAGTAGAATTTAGATCTCCCAACATTTGCTTATTTCTTTGCAACTCTTACACTGTAGCTGACGACTTTTTTTCACCCAAATTTGATGAAATGAAAAGGATTTTTTAAGGAGATTCTCAGGTTTCCACCATATAATTAATGTAAAATTTTGAGTTCAATAAGTAATTATTATATATTTTCTAATTGAGTTACCTCTGAAGTCCTGATTGATAGACTGATTGAAAAACAACTATAACTTTCAAACGGTATAGCATTTTTGAAATCCAAAATATGCATCACATTCTATGGTTTTCCTAGTACAAGGAAAGAAAATTCAATTTTATGAAGTTTAGACAAAGTTTAAGGTGGTCAGACATACACCTACTTTTCATATTTTTCCTAAAATTTTCATACTATTGCATTGCAATTTGAAAATTTCACCACAGATTTTTTTTCAAAAAAGGGTGAGTAGCTTAGAAACTACATTCAATTCTCCACAAATTATCCTCTTACATTTTTTTTATATAAGATTGGTAACTTGCTCAATTTTTCACGTCAACTTGCCTAAACCTGATTTTCTAAAATTACATTGCCACTTATGGGCCTAGTTTGGTACACCATGATCCTATACATACCCGAGCAAAGTACCTTACCAAAGTGTAGTTCAAAGTTTTATGTATGTACATGCTATGGTCTGTACTAGACCAAACATTACCCATACAGTAGGATTTCTTCTCAAATACATGGATAATCTAGATAGAGTCCAATGGGATGCAGTTAAAAGAGTCTTTAAATATTTCAAGGGTACCTTAAAGTTTTCTTTGTGTTATCATGGTAATTTGATAGAATAAAAAATTTCCCTTGATATTCATGGCTATGTGGATTCACACTGAGTAGGTGATGTTATTAGTAGTGTTGCCTAGACTTTTGTACACTCAAAAGTTTAAACGTTTATGTTGAATCCAACATTTGACTTTTTGAGAATCCTCCTAATGAATTTATATGTGGTCATAGTCTAAAGACTCCATTTGTGAACTTTTTCATACTTTGTTTGATATTTCTCCCATTTCTAATATCATTAAAATCATTGTAAACATCGAGTTCCAAATGGGTACACCTTATTCACAAACTCAAGTTTAGTCCTGGTCAGCATGTTGTATGTGTGCTCCGAACTATTGGTGAAATGAAAAAAATAATCAAATCTTCAAATTGTAAATTTTTAAGAGAAACCTTTTTGGGTAAATGCCCCTGGTACCATTTTGAGCAATGTGGCCAGTTTTTACAAAAACCCATTTCACTATTTATAAGATATTAATACCTACATTTTCAAGAGCCTATTTTTAAAATAATATTAAAATATTATTCCTAGTGCCTCTTCAGCAATATATATTTATGAGTTATGGTCATATCATCCCCCTTGATGCTCGGTTAAAATTTAAAAGCCAAATCACTAACTAGTCAAAAGTTATGATTAGTCTTCTAAACTGGATTATTAATTTATAGTGAGAAAATATTGAAAATTATTTTTCAAAAATAAATTTAATATTCTTAAATTAATTTTATTTATTTCTCATTATAATAGTATGGGAAGGAAAATATTAAAAACCCATTAGTTATCTTCTCGCACCCTTTTCCATGATCACATGCTCCAAAAATTCAATTATCTAATCTCCAAGAGGTTCTAGATAGAAATGCTCAAAATTTGAGAAATCCTAACCTCCAGGGAATTAGAAATGCTCAAATTTTTAACATTCCTAACCTCTAACTCCCTTTATGCTCATAAAAGTCAACTTTAAAACCTTTTCCTGCTCAAAAAACTCAAAATCCTAACCTCTAAAAGGTTAGGATTACTCAAATTTTGATCATTCCTAACTTATGAGCCTAACCTGCATTTTCTCTTTAAATTTTGGCAATGTTGGAGCTTCAACCTCCATTGTCCTCAATAGGAGAGTAGTCGTGTGGTATTGCCACGATTGCAAGGGTGGCACAAATGGTTTTGTTGAAGAAGACTTTTTCAAGCATAAAACGTAGAAGATTTTGTCAGATGTCATAGGTAGAAATGATTTGTGGGAGCTCAAACAGAGCATACAAACCCTTCTGCTAAATGCCTCAAACAATTTTTATTAATTAATAAAGAAATACTACCATAGACGTATATGCAAAATGGGAAAATAATTGATAGGGAAATTGAATCTATGATCAAAAAATTGCACAAGATGTCATCTCAAAGGACTGAAATGAAATGAAATGGTGGTAGGAGCATGAAACAAATTTATTGAATATGGTCTTGAAACTTTTCAACCAAATGAAAGCAACAATATTAAAGCACTAATCCACAAGATTTGCTACTACACTTTGACCTTTGAATCTGGTAGTGGGTATTCATCATTTGTAAAAAGGATGAAAGATATGGAAGAGAATGAGAAAGTGGGAAGCACAATGCAATGCACCTAAATTGTTAGTCAAATACCTCAATATGATATATCTCATGGAACACATAAGCACAAAATGAATTTGTTGAAAAGATTTCAAAAGCTTCTAGCAAATGCATTAAAACAATGCAAAGGCTGAATTCTACAACCCGCCCCAACATCTTCCCTTGTTGGGTTAAATTGAAAGCTTTAAAACAATGTGTGGGTATCCATCCAAGAATGATGGTATGGTTTTTTGTCAAAAATGCTTCCGTAGACATGAATGTAAATGGGGAGTGTTAGCATTTTAGGTGACTCTACAACACCCATGGGATCAAAGAAAGACCAAGATAACTTCCACAAGGGAACATAAAGAAGTTTGCATGACAATGCACAAATGATGATATTGCTCATGGACATGAAAATGAAAATAATAGGTCTTTCTTATAAAATAAAGGTGACAATGGAGGATTAGACAAGATGTTGACAAGTGTCTTAATACTATGCAATACACAACCTATCACCCACATAAGGTGGAAAAGTGATAGTGTGATAAGATCACTGAAGGTGGAAGATCCACTTGAGGTGGATAAGTGATAACATGATATAGCCACAAAAAGTGGAAATGCTCCTAAAGTGTATTGTGATCACTAAGCAAACTTAAGTGATATGTGTAATAAGGAACTAGGTGACCTTATCACTAGGTAAAGCACCTTAATTACACGAACACCCCCCTTAAGTACAACTTAGGGAGAATGCTTATTATGAAAGGATGTCATATGGGTCCCAACTACTAGGCCATGTTAGGTACCCATGTAAAATGAAAATACAATCTCTCACAAGTGGAGAAAATGATAAAACCACATAGGAGAAAACTCCTCTCTAAAAGAGAGAAAACAAACAAATAAATCATGATGCATGAAGGACTCAAGACCCCCCAAGGACTACATACATCCTGTTTATGCAATCAAATATCAGCCCATAGGAAAGACAGGAGACAATATAGCCCCTCCATAATGAACAATGTCCTACAAAAATGGTGAGTGCCTAAAGGAAAAACATAGTCCAATGCCTACAAATAACCTTTCTCCCCTTGAGAAGAAGATAAACCAAGTACAAATGCAAGAATGCTTCCCAATTTGGATAGGAATTAGGAAGCGTAATCCAAATGTACTATGATGATGATGTCTCTGAAATATGCCCATATGTTACCATATTTTTTGATGATGAATATGCCACGAACCAATTAGGAACATAACTAATCACAATGGAAGGTGACAAACAAGGAACCAATGGAAATTGATTGTGAACAAGCTCCAAAGGCAAAGATGAAGTGACAAAATTGGTGCCACAACTATCATCAAATAGGTGAGATGCCTCTAAAAACTAAATTGGATTCTCCAAGCTTGAAGAATCCATCACATAAGCATGATCAAACTGAACCAATCAATGTGACAAATCAAGCGAAGGATGATAATTATGAATGTTAATCTCTAAAGACAATGTAGAAGAATCTCAAATTGTGATGAAATTGTCATCAAAGAGAAGAGAAATCCCCTTAAATGTGTCTTCCAAATATAAAATGTGAGGTTCTACAAATAATGAATCAATGTATGAAAAATAGGAACCTCAATCAAGAAAAAATATAGATGTCTGTTGCAATGACTCACTAGAATCACACACAAAAATGAATGGGTGATCTCAATTGAAGAAGTAGGAGTTTTAGGTGGAGTCACTAGATCGTCATAACTCTCAAGTGTTGCATCATACTCAATCTCCTCTAAGGTATCATCACATCAAAGGGAACATTGTCAACATCATCAAGTGGAAGGAGACAATTTGAAGCAGGATCATCTAGGAAAGAAGGAATGTGTGGATCTCCAAAAAGCTCCCAAATAATGGTCCAAACTGTGTGTGGACATTGAATGCCTATGAACTTGGGGTAGATGTCAAGGAAGAGACCCAAACTAACATTAATTATTACCAATCAATCATATGATATGATCATTCTTATTTCCCCAAAATGATTACTTCGAATGTGACTTTGGCTCAAGAAGGAGTCCATAGATATTATGTAAAAAGTTAAGCCACCTACAATGTGTGATGATTCCTTTTGCCCAATACTCATAATTTTCCTAGTCAAAGTTATTACAGAAGGATGTATTGCATAACACGTGATTACATCAATGATACACTTCTCAAAGCACAAATAGAGATCAACAACATGAATTATAGCTAAAATGAAGTGCTTCTCAATACCTTCTTGACGCAACTTGAATTGTGAAAAGTAGAGTTCAAGCTAAAAGATATGAGCTCGAGAGTGCAAAAACAAGAGTTGTCTTCAACTACAAAAAATCAATACCAAACTACAAAATAACTTAAAAGTATTGCATCATGATGAAGTTTATAAAACCAAATTTTCATCAATATCTTATTTGCAAATTTTTGCTTCCATTTACAAAGATGCATTAGCTTGAAAAAAACCTATTTCAGGCACTTGGGAGCGAATCATGCCCCACTTTGGGGGCTAGGGGCTAAAAAGAGGTCAATAAACATTTGGTCACTCATATCCTTATAAATTATCTACACAAAATCTCATAGACAAACCGTATGTCACTTCTAGACTCTTACACAAAAGCAATGCTTCATATAAATACTAGCCAAGCTTCTGTGGGATTAAAGTCCTCTGAGGATATAATCAAAATCCCCAAAGAAAAGCATAGTGGACATGAAAATGGTACACCTATGACCAATAAGCTCCTCCTACAACCACATAGACCAGTCTACCACTAAAATCATACAAGAATCAAGTCTTTGTAAAACATACAAAGATATGCTAATGCAAAAGGATGCCACTAAGGTATAAGTGTTGGGAGTGTGAAGCCCAATGGCCACATGACCTTTTATCTTCTCCCTTCTCCTCATTTGTCAGTTGTATATATTTCTATAAATGGTTGTGTACATGTCATGGACAATTGTATAGGTTAAACATTAATAAGAGAATTCCCTGCTTTGAGAGTGGATGTAGCCAGATTTGGTGAACAACTATAAATTTTTTGTGTTGTGTGTTTTGTCTAAATATTTATTTTGTTGTCTTAAATATGTTCATGTTTTATATCTACTCGATTAAAACTTACAATTGGTATCAATGCTTGGTCAAATCCAAGGAGCAAATATGGAAGATGGTGAGGTTTTCATTTTAACTACAACAAAAATTGCAACCAATTCTTGGGCGCTCGATACAGGGGAAACATCTCACACTACTTCACATGGGGAGTTTTTCAAAACTTTTCAAAGTGGTAATTTTGGTAAGGTATCTCTTGCAGATGATAAATCTATTAAAATTGTTGGAAAAGAAGATGTTTTGTAGAAACTAACAAATGCAAATGGTTGGCTACTAGGGGATGTCCAGTATGTTCCTCAACTCAAAAATAATTCAATTTCAATTGGGCAATTGTTATCTCAAGTATTTAATGTCATGTTTGAATCTAATAAATGGAAAGTGACAAAAGCGATTTTGGTAGTTGCAAAAGGAAGTACTTTATGCTTGGTAGAGGGTCATAATAAAGTGGGATCTATTCGTAGCAATGGCACAAAGATTTGGCATAAAATTTATCAGAATCCTCAACAACAAGAAGTAAACGACAAGCAGTTGAAACGAAAGGTGAGAATTGGAAAATAGGCATTAGAAATTATGATTTTAAGAAATTAAAGGGATTAGCATTTGATGAAGAAAGAGTTGTTGTTGTCGTTGAAAATAAAGTTTCACCGATGGAAATAGAAGAAACTCTTGTAGAATACTTTGTCACTAAAAATGATAAAATGGAAATAGATAAATCCAATGATTTAGATTGGGACAATTCTATAGAGAACATTTTTCAAATTAATTCTAGGAGAATGGCACATCCTGATCATATTTCTCAGGCTCTACTATCAGCATATGGGCCTGATCCAATTTTTTTGAAAGGTACCTCTATAAGCATAGTGATGGCACAGACTTGACTGCTCTTGGGGCATCTGATACATATATGAGTCTATAGGCTATAGACACATATACTACGGTCTTTCAAAAACTGTAAGGAGATCAACCAGATGAACCAGGTGGTTTGGATAGGGGAGAATACAGAGCGATTTCCACCGAAGAAACTTTGGAATGTGAAGAGTCAAAACCAACCATGAAGGGGGAACATGAAGCGTATGGAAGCAATGTTCCTGGAGATGTGAAAGGCAAGATAAACAAAGATAGAGTCTCGTGTATACAACATGGCGTGGTGTTAATCTATAATGGAAGGTTCGTTACTTCAAAAGAAAATATCGCAAGAGGAGCCAACGAGGAGAGTGGCTCTAGAACACCCCTGGTTCTATTGAACCCTAACTTTGGAGAGGCGACAATAGACCGTGTTTTCCCAGGGAACTCTGGATTGTGGTGGATTATTCCCAGATCATATGTCAAGGATCAGAAGTTCAAGGCCAATTTCAAGAGGTACCAAGTCAAGTTCAAGTGCACACAAGAGGGGAAGACTGATTATAGAGAGAGAATCCGCTTGATAAATCGAGACAAAAACAAGGACAATACACCCAAGTACAGATTTGTAGTGAGATTTAGAAACAAGGATATTGTTGCACAAATATGTGAAACGCTTGCTGGAGATGTTAATACTATCAAATTTGTTTCTACCACAAACTTTGTTTTGTTATTTCCCCTTCAAAGCTTTCTGTCTTAAGAGGTCCACCCACATAATGAGTCTGAGAAGGTCATTACTATTGTCATTTTAATTTCTCCTGGTCTCTTGGAGCTTACGCATGTCACGCCCAAGCTTGAGAAGCTCAGATCCCTTTTCAGACAAAGGTCTTATAAAGTAGAAAGTGAATCGGAAGTGTAGAACTTGCAAAATTTTTCAAACGAAATCACATATCAGTATATTAAATTTTGTAGCGTACATTCTACTCAGTCAGTCGATGACAAGGCCCTCTTATCTCATGACATATTGAAATTCGTGTGTCGTCAAGTCTATCAAGATAATGGACGTAAGTTTCAGGAGAACATAAAGGAGTTGTGGGCTCTCTCAAATTTCAAGTATGCATTTACAAACGATTTTGTTGATGATATGGCTCGAGATTTGGCCTTTTCAACAGGAAGGTGAGCAAGCGCTCACATGATGGGATATGAAGGTCCGACAAATAGAAATGGGAATAGATATCATGGAGCAGATGATTATGCTGGCCCCAAGTTTTCTAAAGGGATTGATGGGCGAGCTTCTTTTTTTGAATGTTATACTCAATCTAATTCTATTTCATTGGGAGCCAAAGAAGAAAGAGAGTCCTAGTGGAGGTTTTCTAATTCTTGTCCTTGATATGCGGAATTTTTATCCACATGGAGCTTTTAGGAATGGTCATTTACCTGAAGGACAAGTACGCTCACAAAGAGGTATTCTTGGTATCTCAAATGATGGTAGGTTTTCAAGGCAGGTGCATCAAGAAGGGAAGCAAGTTGTCAACCGAAGAGGTTGGGAGAGGCGTTCTGGACCTATCCGAGAGGTTCCTTCTGCAAGAAGTGCTTGGCAGGCTTCAAAAGATGAAGCAACTCTTGCTGCAATCAGAGTAGCTAGAGAAGATGGTCGTACATCTAGGGGTGCCTCAAGAGTGGTTGTTCCTGAACTGAATGGGGAAGTGCTACAGTACAGTCACCCTGGACAAGGGAAGTTGTAGAATGCATGGAACCGTGCAATAGAAAGCCTGCATGCAATAGATATTGATTTAGCTTATGGTGAGGTACTTATTACAAGAGATGAGCTCTTGCTGGCAAGGTTGATGAGTAAATCGGGTCTAGTTCTAGACTAGTTGTCCAGTGGGACAACAGCTGATGCATTGCATACTGAATTCTTTGTACTAGGTATCTACGAAGGCCTCAAATTATTGGTGTGAATGATGGGTGGTCAAGTAAAGCCCATAGAAGGCAAGAAGTAAGGAAAAATGGAGATATGTATTTAGATTGAGAACATTGTAGGTCAAGTTGATCTAGTGGAAGATATATCAGAAAATTTAGGACAAAGAGTTGAATTCCGTCCTGAGAATGGATTTATGGGTGAGTTTGCACCTATAAAAGTTATAAGGGAAGATATTTCATTGTTAGATTGTATTCAGCCTAACAAAATTTGGAGAAGATATTCGTTTGAGCTTTCGGTTTTATCAAACATTATGGTTGCACCTTTTTTAAGCGGAGCATGAGCTATCATGGGACTTTAGAAACGATCAATCTCGGAAGGGAGTAAAGGAAATCATTTTATTGCAGAATTGTGGATGTTAAGTAGAAGGGCCAATATATTTTTGGCCACTGCAAATACATTGAACCACCTTCGCACTGGAAATTTCCTACCAAGTTAGATTTAGACTACTGGAAATATTATCAGGCATCTTTCTTCTTGGAACCGCTACGTCGGGCATTTACCTTGTGTCTACTTCCGTCTTGACTGTCGGAGATAGGTTTATGTGTCTAACTTTTATCTCTAACTTTTATGTGTCTTAGTTTATTAATAAACAAGTGCAAGTTGCTCTCTAACTAGTTATCACTGTCCTTTATATTATGTAAATCGTTGTCTTAGTCAGATGTAGTCACTCCCTCAGAAAGGATCACTTCTATTCTATAACATGATACCTCACCATCCTCCACGATTCCTACAGACAACAAGTGATTTTGATAGCTACCTCCACACATATTCACATCATGTATAATAAATCTTTCAAATATATGTCGACTTTCATGGGATTGCCGAGTTAATATCTCGTATTTAGCATTACCACGATCTATAATTTTGTCCCTTACAAATCATTCTCACTTGATATCTCTCAATTAATCAATGTCGATGATTGTCAATACACCATTGTATATAAATCTTGTCGCCTTCGATGTCTATGTCTTAGTCCTTATTATCTATTGAATAATAGACTTGTTTCTATCATTGCAATTTTGTCTCTTTTAGGCCCCGTTTGTTTCTAGGTATTGACTAGGAATTGGCATACCGGCATGCTGGTATTGTTGAATTCAGTGTTTGGTTCCAAAATGAAAAATAGGAATAGGGTTATGCGAATTCTAATTTTGGGCCTTTTTGAGCATTCCACAATTCCCCCTCAGGACCTAGAATTGGAATTGAAAATTGGAATTGGAATTGAGAGTATTATTTTGGGAAAGAAAATTCATTCCCATTTTTGTGTTAATTTTATATTTTTATGAGGATGTATATATATATGTATACATGTGTGTATATACATGTGTATATATATACACATGTGTATATATACATGTATGTATATACATATGAGTATATATACACATATGTATATATATAGTATAGATACATGTATTTATATATACACATGTGTATATATACACACACACATATATATACACATGTGTGTGAATATACATGTGTATGTATATACCCTTGTGTGTGTATATACATACATGTATATATATAGTATATATACACACATGTGTATATACATATTCATATGTATATTATATATATACATATATGTGTGTATATACATGTGTATATATACACAAATATGTGTATATATGTGTGTATACACACACATGTGTGTATGCATGTATATATATACACATATGTGTATATGTGTATATATATACATGTATGTGTATATTATATATATGTGTGTGTATATACATACACATACACATATATACACACACATATGTGTATACACACACATGTGTGTGTATACACATGTGTGTGTATACACACACATGTGCATGTGTATATGTGTGTGTATATACACACATATATGCATGTGTGTGTATATATACACACATGTGTGTGTATATGTGTGTGTATATAAACACACATGTGTGTGTATACATGTGTGTATATATACACACATGTATATATATACACACATGTGCATATATATACACACATGTGTGTATATATGTGTATGTGTGTATGTGTGTGTGTATATATGTGTATGTGTGCAAAAACAAAATTCCAATTCCAATTCCAATTCTAGTTGTGTGGAACCAAACACAGAATTTGCATCTTCTCAGTCATCTTCCAGGTGAACCAAACAGGACAAGTCCATATTCTAGAATTCGTTTTGAGACTAGCACAATTCTAGAATGGATTCAATTCTAGAATTGGCAATTCCAGCATGCACAAATTCCACGAAACAAACGAGCCCTTAGAGACTTCTCAAAAGTGAATATTCAATGTCTTATATTTATATATATACATTCATTTATTTATTAATTCTAATATTATTATTTACTTATTAATTTTTTTTAAAAAGGGGATATGTAAATTTAAATGATGACGATCGATCACAATGTAAAATGTCCTTGCAAAATAGATATAGGTCCGCCAACTAGCAATACCTTACAACTCAAATTTCATTCGGAACAATATATTTCACCCAAATCTGAGAAAAATGCTTAAATCTGGACAAATATGCAAAAATAAAATAATGACAAATTTTTTTGGCTATCTTCTATTCGAGAGGGTCAAATGGCCCTCTAGCTAAAATTTTTCTAGAAAAATAATTTTCCCTGAACATAGGCATATTTATAGTCAAAATTCGTCAAAATGACCTCCCACTAAAGACAGTGAAAGGTGCTCGATGACTACAATTAATGACGTTGGAAGAAGAGCGTTGCTTTTTAAGTAGAAATTAAGGACAGTGAAAGGATTGAGCATAGATTCTAATTAATATATGTTGAACGTACGTTTAGGAGGAAGGCAAAATCTCAACTACAAATCTCTGTTTATTTATTAGAATCCTACCTTGATAATGATATTTGTGCTCATCGAAAGAAGAGAACATCCCTTCAATCTTGTCTAGTACTAGTACAGTGAGTAAAGTTCAAAAATAACTTTACTTCAACATTCAACACAATTTAATGTTCTCAGCGATTATATTAACTTTCAAGGCTAGATCGTAAATGGCGATAACCAACACACCAATGCATTTGAATTTAGATTATATTATTAGTACAAAGTACATATATCTCAAGTTGAAAACCAAAGAAGAAAGCCTTTCTCCTTATTCCATTCACCGATAAAACAAAATCATAAGACCACTAAAGGTGGAAGATCCACTTGAGGTGGACAAGTGATAACTTAACCACCAAAAGTGGAGATGCTCCTAAAGTGTATTATGATCACTAAGTAAACTTAAGTTATATGTACATAATAAAGACCTAGAGGTGAGGTTATCACTACATACAACACCTTAATTACACCAACGCAGATTCATAGATAATGTTGCTAAGTGTTTGATACAATGCCTCAAAAAGATGATATCTCATCGAAGGCAAAGATTTCAACATTAGTACAGAACAGATTTGTTGACAAGGTGTTAGAACCTCAAAGCAGATGCAATCGATAAACTCTATAGCCAAGCCTTTAAAACTGTTGTCGGTGTCCTCGCTAATTCACCAAGGTTGGAGCTTTAGATTCGTGGAAGCACAAACCAGGCGCACATGAACTATTTGAGCAGCGCCTTAATGACATGGTGTCTCATGAAAATCAATGATTACAAGATTTGTTAATAATAAATCTTTTTAAAAAAGCCTTCAAAGACTTCCAAACAAATTTCTTTGGAATCACAACCCATCTGCATCAAAAAGGCATAATGAAGGAGAAGTTTTGTCAGATATTATAGTTTGAACTTTTCTAGGGGTGATACCACAATAGTGGGTTACACTTTTTTGCCTAAACGGACATTGAACTCTACATTTTGAGAAAAACGTTCACATTCGGATGCATATTGTCGTTAAACTGTTTGAAATCGGAAGACAAAGTAA
>MU227762.1:313793-324016 GCA_018584345.1 Thuja plicata
GTTGTTCTAGTTGCAAACTTCGTGGTAGGCACGCATACAAAATGTGAAATCATGGATAGGTTCGATGAATTGTTTGATAGAATGCCTTAAAGGGATGTTACCTCAAGGAACAAGATTAAATGATTGCAGTAAGTGCATAAAATAGATTAGTCAATGAATTTTTGTGAACCTGGGGAAATGTAATTGTCTAGTGTTAAGCGAAATTCCATAACCATTCCATAACCTCTAGCTACGGCTTGTCTACTAGGTGCGCGGAAAGAGCACGTGAATTGTTTGGTCGAATGCCTCTATAGATATTCACACAATCAAACTATGGAAATATAGACAAATAAGTCAATCGTGATTGGCAGATATGCTGATGATAAACATCCTATGTTGTGTGATTGCTCTCATTCTATGAAGTATGAAGTAATAATGATAACGAGTATTCTTCCCAACATTTTGTGTAATTTTTGCAAAGTGAATTTGTATGATGCAATATCAAAAGAATCTCTAGCAGCTCGTGGAAGTCATTCTATATTTTGTGTGGAGCCAATAGTTTGTATGGAGATATCAATTTGTTTCACTAGCAGCAAATATTTATTTGAATGGAAACTTATCATTAAATACTGTTGATATTGTTTCTTATTGGGAACCAGGCTCACTGCAACAGCATGTGTATTGTTGGACATCATTATTGCATAGAAAACTATCATAGACCATCCACATAAATTATTTGACTGAATGTTTCAAAGAGATATCAGTCTAGAGAATGAAATGTAATGATTACAAGATTTAGACTTTACAAATATTCAAGAAAATGGAGGTGGTTTTTTCATTTCCAGATGAAGAGATTAAGTGTGTCATTTCAAGATGAAGAGATTATGTGTCAAACGTGAAATCCACTAGAATGTGTGCTATAATACCAACCAAGGAGGGTGTGAGAGATATTGGAGTTGTGTAATAAACTTTCCCATTCTGTGGTGTTTGAAAATTATCCAATCACTTAGTATAATTTGAGACAATGAAACTCTCCACAAAGTTTTGTGAAAGTGATAAATGATATATTCATAATCGAGGAGGGAAATCATGTTGGTCAACATGTTATCATTATTGATCATTAAATGCAATCATGGACATGGATGTCATGAGTTAAATATATTTGCATTATACATGAAGCCTGGAAGATTGACAAGTGCATGGAAGCATATATGTGCACGGTTTGGCTTGCAATGTGTAGTATACGCAGGTTCCCAATATATATAGCAACAAGCCTTGAACGTCTTTTGAAAGTATCTTCGTGGTGTTAAGGTGCAATGTAGTTTAAAAAGTGGATTGGATTGTAGAAATGGCATCAAAGAAACTTGAAAATGAGGTAGAACTAAAAAATAGAGCAAATGCAACAATATCCTCTGAAATTGTCAATGAATTTTATTCAAGATTGGAAATACAAATTATTTTTCATGGTTGTAGAAGGTGGAGATTCTATGTTCTCACAAATAACCCAAGTTGGACTTCTAGGAAGGAACACAATTTTCTGAAAGGAGAGGATGGTTATCAAATGCAATTGGGGTGTATGTACTTGGAAGTAAAGTTCTTGGAAAATTAGTAACTAGCAAATCACAAGATAACTCAATACCTACTTCATTGAAATCAATTATTTGACTTTCTTCTCAAAATTATAGGTTTCGAGTTATATTTTTATAAATAGTAACTTTTGTCACTTTTGGTCAAGGTTAATTGGTGGACTCATTTTGCAAAAAAATATAAGGTTGATAACTTCATTCAGCTTGCGCAAAAATAAGTTGGTTCCTTATTAGGTAATTAGAAGGTGGTCATCTAAAGAAGCCTATAAGTACAAAGTTATTTCTATTGTAAGGGGAATTATTATAGAGGGGGAGAAACTATAGAGAATTTTTGTAGAGAAACTTTTTGAGAACTTTAATGTTCACACTTTGTACCTAAGGGTTTCTGAACTTGTATATTCTCGAAAGGATAACAAAGAATGCATTCAATTCATATGTCTTGGATTTTATTCTTAATTGTCATTATTTATTCCTCGTAAGTCAAATTGATAATCCCTTTGTGTACTTGTGTGATCTATTAGTCTTCAGTTCAACGAATATATGTAAACGATGAAACACATTCATACCCTACTATCTTGATTTGAAAGTGCTAAGGCTACTATTTTTCTTCTTATGTGGAAATATTTTTCCCTTCTTTCATCATTGTGTTATATCCAAACTTATTCTTGTGCTTAAACCCCTTTTGTAATTGTTATCAATCATGAAGTCTTACTTGGTATTCATATGTTTTCCAATAAGCTTTTTGTTATATATTCTCTTTTAAGCTTGTCTTTCTTCTTTTTGTACTTTTAGGTCAAAAGTACACAAAAACTACAAATTACCCCATCATACGAGGGGGTTTCCCCTCTCCACCATAGAGGAACATTGTGGTTTACTGCAATCTCTCCAATTGTTAGCACGATTGTCACTTCTCATGGGGTAAACCGGGTCAATTTCAAAGAAACAATCGTAGTGACAAATATGCTTACCAACAAGTAGAAGATCCACCAATGCTTATGTGTTTACTTTATTTGGTGGTACAATAAATTAAATGAGTAAGAGATAGGTTGTGGTTACTTTTTTCACTACTAAAGAAGAGTATATGTAAGCTACTCATGCTTATAAGGAAGTCATTTAGCTTAAGATGCTTTGTTCAAAAAATGGAATAAAAGAAGGTACAATGACAGTTTATTGTGATAGTCAAAGTGTGATCTCAAAGCTAAGAACCCACATTTCAGGCCCGAACCAAACACATTAATGTTCAATATCATTTTGTTGTAGAGGTGGTTGAGGATAGGAAGGCGAAGTTGTTTAAGGTAGAGACTTTGATGAATGTTGTAAATTCTTTAACTAAGGTTGTGAGTACAAAAAAAAATTAGATGGTGTTTGAAGTATATGGGCCTCAGCCCCTTTAGATTGGACAATGATGTTGGTACCCCTCTCGTTGCTCTTGCAAGGTGTTTGAGAAGTAGGAGATTTGATATGAAAATGTTGTCTCAGCATTGCAATGATAAAAAGGTGTTGCTAATACAAGGTTACAATTGATACCTGAGCACAAAGGGTTGCAAGGAGGATACCACCCTTGCACCTCAGAAATAAAATTTTATTTCTAAATTTATTGTTGTGAATCTTGATCGTTCATCATTAGGTCATAGATCTAACAATGGATATTTTGTGCACTTTGTTTTCCCTAGAAGGCAACCCTATTTCACGAGGGCAATGTATTACATTTGAGTAGTATGATGTATTCAGAGAGTCTGATAACTATTGAGTTGCCTCAATCTCTGTAGTGATAGTCTTGTAAAAAGCTTTCTCTGCAACTATATTGTAATTTGTTGTTGATTTTTGAAAAAATTATTTGGCAGTTTTTGGAGTGTAGGGTTTTCCTCCCAAAAGAGGTTTTCCCCATGTAAATCATTGTGCTTTGGTACGCATACTATTTATGCTTATTTTTGTTAGGTTTTTGTAACTATTGTAAAGATCAAAAAGTTTTGCATAATCTCTCTCAAGGTTAGTGTAAGAAGTCATTTCACTATCTAGCTTCCTTATAGTTGTAGCTATAATAGCTACTCGAGATAAGGCACAATCAAGAAGCTATAGGTACCATAACAAAAAGGCTACCTGAATATTGCCATGCAAATTTATGAAGGAGAACTACATAGTCCCAAACAAAGCTGCCAAAGTATGAACTTGCTTTATGAAACAATTAAATTGTTGAAAGACAAAAGAAGAGATCAACAAAAATTTGACCACAGATCTAAAAAAAATCTTCTACTACCATCGCAATCACTTGTCATCCTAAACTCGTCAAGCATTCGCCTCGAGTCCTACCAATAATCTTGATATTAAGAAAACAATATTGACATTGTTTGTGGTCAAGGTGATCAACTAACTAACTACAATTAGAATTCCAAAGAGAAGACTAGAGAAAGCTTAAAGGCCTCTTTAACGTGCATATAATTGGTAGGTATACTAGAGAAATAGAAGGATCATCAACAGCTTCGCTACAAATTAGATGACCTTTCCTTCCTCTAGACATTGAGATAGTGTCATTGTTGTGATTTAGGATCATTGCAAATGTAATAGCATTGCCTATGTTGTTTATGGTATGTGTTTTTCAAATGCAACAATCTCTCTTTCATTTATATAGGGAATGAGACTAGGAGAGACATGTCCCTTTATGGGACATCTCTATTCATTATAATTTAATCAATCTTGGATTATAATTTAACTATTCTTTATGGGACATGTCCCTTTATGGGAATGAGACTAGGAGAGACATGGCAGCGCCCCTCGATGCCAACAATGATTTAATAATATTTATAAAGGGTCGACCATTGATTTTCTATTAGTCAGAGTATTTTTTTGCCCTAATTAGGTTAGGTCAAATATTCTTGTGAAAAGGGCTTAGGGTTTCGAGATTTCAATGTATGAGGGATTTTCGTAGCTTCCTGTGACGGTATTCAGTTGCAGGTTTCAGATTGTAATCGCTGGATAATAATAAAAGTATTGGACTCGCTGTTGGTGGACGTAGCCCAGGGATTGGGTGAACCACGTTAAATCTCTGTGTAATTTGTGTTCTCTTCTATGTTTATATTTGCAATTTTTCTGCTTATTATTCTAACAATTTGGTGTTTTATAGGGCTTTTCAGGGGCTCAGATTTTTTAGATTGATGATGTCGCCCTTTCTACCATTGACTTTGGCTTTCAGAGCTATGTGGTATCATATTTTGCACACCTCTTGTTTATAGTTTTAATTGAACCCATGCGGCATCATATTATCTCTTATGTTAATTTTTTTTTTGTTAGCCTACGCCACCAAGCCCGAGGTCATTAAGAAAGAGGAAGAAATCATCAGGGACACTGAAACAAAAAAAGGTAATTAAGTCCAATTTAAGTATATTTTTTGAAATGTATTATGAACATTTCAATGTAGTCTATATTGATGAATGCACTTGAATTTGTTATTGTATACATGTAGAATCAATTGGGTTTCACTGAACTAATGAATGCACCATGCACTATTAATGTTTAGGAGAGGGAGGAGGTAACATGTTTTTATATTTACTTTCAATTGCATTCTTGTTTGTTCAAAATATTTTAGAAATCATGTTCCTCTATTAGTATGTCATTTGCTATGATTTTTCATACAGGAATTGGTCATAGCTGCCTCAGATGAGGCAAATCCTCATATGAGTATGGTAGAGCCATCTGAGATTATGGTATGTACTTCTTCTATATACATGTTAAACATTTTTGTTTAGAGACAAGTACATGCATATATAGTTTTATAACTTGATTGTCAACAAATTTGAGTTATTAACTTGCACGTGAATTCTCATTTACCTATTACAGCTCCCTTCTCCACTTCCTAGGGATCCCTTTCCTAGCATAGGAGATCCAGCTGTGGTTTCAGTATGCATTTGTATTATCTAGTATTTCTAGACTATAACACCTTTTCTATTTTACCATACAAGAAAAGGTTTGAACTGATTCATCAATGGTTTTGGCTCCCTCCAGCACAGGAGTTCCAACTCATGTTGTGGTATGCATTTTCTATTTAGTCCATGCATTTTTTAATTTTTAGTATTTCTTATTTAGAACATGTATTTTGTATTATTTATTTTTCCTGTTATAGGACCCTTCACAAGTGCTCGTTCATCCTCTACCTGACCATTTTTTATGAGTCCCTCTCGCCCACAATGAAGCCCAATCATAGGAGAAAGAGATGAGGTAATAAATAATTCAACTGTCAACAAATTACATCCCAATATTTATTTATTTTGATATTATTTTAAGATAAGATATATGGCTTAGCATTTGAATTGTTCTTGTGCAGAGACTTAGTGACCCAAGTGTTGTTGTGAAGAAGCTCAATTTTGATGATCCACCACAGTCATAGATATATTAAGACATTGTATATATCTAGTTGTGGTCATTGAGTGACCAAACTGTGTGTGTGTGTGTGTGTGTGTGTGTGTGTGTGTGTGTATCATTTGTACATTGTATATATCGACTTGGACATAGTTGATGTCACTTTTTTGTAACTCTATTATGGATTTGGCATGTACACCATGTATTGATATGTACGCTATTATTGTTTATTTTATTATATATGAAACTTAAAATTTGATCCTTGAATTTGTTGGTTGGATGTTTATGCCTTAAGTGTATTCTTGTTTCACATGACTTGCGTATATGCATGTGTGTTTCTATAAATTAATGTACTTGTGTGTGTACTTCATGTATATTCATGTATGTGATTCATAACCTAAATTCATGTGTACGTCCTACGTGAATGACTTAAGTGAATTCATGTCTATGCTTCATAATGTATGTGCTACATGTTTGCTTCAGGACATAAGCAATTTTATGTGTACCATTTTTGTGCTACATATGTTCACATGTATACTTTATGATTTAAGTGAATTAATGCTTGATGTACTACATTGTATTTAGGTGTATCTTTCATGCTCTATATGTATGCACTCCATGACTTAAGTGAATTTATGTTTGTTGTTGTAAGTTTTTGTGACTGAATATTGAGTATGAGAGTTTGGTTTTTGTTCTTCGATAGTGGATGTAGGGATGTTTTATGCAAATTTGAGCCCATCGAGTAACTTCAAACATATAATGTTCCTTGGTACACCTGAGA
The DNA here is from genome assembly GCA_018584345.1 of Thuja plicata. NCBI lineage: Eukaryota > Viridiplantae > Streptophyta > Pinopsida > Cupressales > Cupressaceae > Thuja > Thuja plicata. The sequence goes on from MU227762.1 coordinate 320,493, forward strand.
AGTTATAGGGGTCTTTGGTGTAGGGCACCCAAGCAACACCAGGCATGGATAAGAGTCTTCATGAGTTCATCTTCACATATTTGTAGTCATGGTTAGATCCTAGAGATCAATCATTCATTTTGATTATATTGGTCTCATTGTAAAGTCAATCCATCTAAGGTGTCTTTATAAACCCAAGGTCGATTAGACTCGCGACCTATGATAGGATAAGTAGGTTTGATGTATTTGGTCTAATAAAGATCCTACTATAGGATCTAAGGGTCTTCTAAGTCCTTTCAATAAGTCTATAGGTCCTAATAGCAACATTTTGCAACATTGTAAAAATTTGAAACATGATCCAATATCCCAACCCTTCCTATTAGGGTACAATTGCAAAAACTCATAGAATTATAGGATAAAATTCATTTGTATAGAACACATTTTCTAGTTTTACTTCCAAATCTCCCAAAGGTCCTTGGAAATTAATTATATAATCAAAGAGTGCTAGTTGGGACAACACTTTTCCCAAAAGGACAAGTCTTGAAACCTTGGACAACTCCTCTAACTTAGGAACCCTCACTTTGGTTTGGAAGGGCTAATTGGGGCACTTAATGAAGTAATTACCCTTCAAACCTTAAACTCCACCAATATAACACTTGGGACACATTGGGGCACATGTGAGAACATCATTTCTTCATTTTTGGGTTTTGAAACAATACCCATCAAAAGTTATGGGGAAACGAGCACCTAGTCTATGTTTCTCTACCAGTCACATACCACTAACAATTTGAGAGCATCAAGAACCGTTCATCATGGGACCAAATCATCAGCTGCATTTGCTCCAGTTGGTTGGGTAAACACTATGGGAGACCTTTCTTCCCTCACATAGCATCAAGAACATTATGGCGCATATCAAACCGAAGTGTTCCCAAGGTGCACTCAGCCAAATTGGGTAGTGATATTTGGAGATCCATATCTCGGACCTTGTGAGATATATCAGAGATTCATGAAGTGTAAAAAGACCTTCTTGGGAATACCTACAAGCATGTAGCTCAATTCTGGGATATTCCACTTGGATTCCATTTGGTGACCCGATCTCGGTTGGTGCAAATAGTTGCATTGTTGCTCAGTTGAAAGTTGCTCAATGTGCATCTTTCAAACCATTTGTCGTGGGATCAAACCGTCAGCTCTATAAGCTCCAGTTGGCTGGATAAAAACTAGGGGAGACTTTTTTTTACCTTTGAAGCATCAAGAATGTTCTGGCGCAAGTCAGACCGAAGTGTTCCCAAGGTGCACTAAGCCGAATTGGGCACCAATTTTTGGAGAGCCATATATCAGACCTCGTGAGAGATATCAGAGGTTTTTAAAGTGCACAAGGACCATCTTGGGATGGACTAAGAGCATGTAGCTCAGTTCTGGGAGATTCTACTCAGATTCCATTTGGAGACCCGATCTCGGTTGGTGCAAAAAGTTGCATTATTTCTTAGTTGAAAGTTGCTCAATGGTACATCTTTCAAACCATTTGTTGTAGGATCAAACCGTCAGCTCCATTTGCCTAGGTAAACACTAGGGGAGACCTTTTTTTTCTTTTGAAGAATCAAGAACATTCTGGCGCATGTTGAACCAAAGTGTTCCCAAGGTGCACTAAACCAAATTGGGAAGCGATTTTGAAGAGCCGTACCTCAGACCTCGTCAGAGATATCAGAGATCTATGAAGTACACACAAACCATCTTTGGGAAGGCCTACAAGAATGTATCTCATTTCTGGGAGATTCCACTCGGATTCCATTTGGTGACCCCATCTCGGTTGGTGCAAAAGGTTGCATTATTGCTTAGTTGAAAGTTTCTCAATGGTGCATCTTTCAAACCGTTCATCGTGGGACCAAATTGTCAGCTCCATCAACTCTAGTTGGCCAAGTAATCACTAGGGGAGACCTTTTTTTTCTTGTGAAGCGTCAAGAACATTCTTCCGCAAGTCAGACCGAAGTGTTCCCAAGGTGCACTAAGTGAAATTGGGTAGCAATTTTTAGAGAGCCATATATTGGACCTCGTGAGAGATGTCAGAGATATGTAAACTGCATAAGGACCATCTTGGGAAGGCCTACAAGCATGTAGCTCAGTTCTAGGAGATTCCACTCGGATTCCATTTGGCAAACCCAATCTTGGTTGGTGCAAAAAGTTGCACTGTTGCTCAGTTGAAAGTTGCTCAATGGTGCATCTTTCAAACTGTTCATCGTGGGACCAAACTGTTAGCTCCATCAGCTCCATTTGGCCGGGTAAATGCTAGGAGAGACCTTTTTTCTCTTGCAAAGCATCAAGAACATTTTGGCGCAAGTCCACCCGAAGTGTTCCCAAGGTACACTAAGCCAAATTGGGAAGCAATTTTTGGAGAGCCATATCTCGTACCTCATGCAAGATATCAGAGATCTGTGAAGTACAAATACCATCTTGGGAAGGCCTACAAGCATGTAGCTCAATTCTGGGAGATTCCACTTGGATTCTATTTTGCGACCCGATCTTGGTTGGTGCAAAAAGTTGCATTGTTACTCAGTTGAAAGTTGCTCAATGGTGCATATTTCAAAGTGTTCGTCATGGAACCAAACCATCAGCTCTATTTGGATGGGTAAATGCTAGGGGAGATCTTTTTTCTCTTGCGAAGCATCAAGAATATTCTGGCGCAAGTCGGACCAAAGTGTTCCCAAAGTGCACTAAGCCAAATTGGGCAATGATTTTGGAGAGCCATATCTCAGACCTTCAACATATGCAATTTGAATACTGGCCTCCCGTCATTAGTAACTTTAACCAATATAGGAGTGGCCATGATGATTTGTTACACGAAACACAGAAAACAACCTTTGTAACAAATAAATATCACTTTGTTGGTCGATATGGGTTCTTCTAACACTTCTTGAAATTCTAGCATAAAATCACAACTTCAAATCGTCAATTACTTCTAATCACCTTATAATCACTCACAAGTGCTCTTCGTAGCTCATAGAATGCATTGTGGCAAATGAACTAACTCTCACTCAATTGCTCAACCATCTCTTGTCTCTTAGTCCTAGAAATATTCAACTACTCCTTGAGTTTCTCAATCATATATTCAGCCTCTGCAAGTTTCCTTTTATACAACTCCATGTATTCCTTAAGGACCTCTCCCAAGTTGTTAGGATTCTTCAACGGAACTAGGCTTTGATACCAATTATTAGTATATAGAGGCACTGGGGGGAGGGGGGTTGAATAAGTGTAAACAAGTAATGAACCAATTCAACCAATAATTAGATAATGCTTTTAAATAAATTCCATGCAATTAAACATGTAAGTGTAATGATGCAATAAAAGTAAAACAATTCAATGGTCCACAAAGCATAACATATAACATCATAATTTTCATTGTAGATTATGCCTATTACTTTGTTTCGACAAAATATTTTCAAGGTAGTTGCTTTGGAAAATATTAGGTCTATTACACATGACAATACATGACAAAGATATAAGATAGAAAAGAACATACATACAATGCATGAAAAAGATGTAGTATAAAA
>MU227762.1:350243-369847 GCA_018584345.1 Thuja plicata
GTTGTTCTAGTTGCAAACTTCGTGGTAGGCACGCATACAAAATGTGAAATCATGGATAGGTTCGATGAATTGTTTGATAGAATGCCTTAAAGGGATGTTACCTCAAGGAACAAGATTAAATGATTGCGTGAAGTACATAAAATAGATTAGTCAATGAATTTTTGTTAACCTGGGGAAAATGTAATTGTCTAGTGTTAAGCGAAATTCCATAACCATTCCATAACCTCTAGCTACGGCTTGTCTACTAGGTGCACGGAAAGAGAACGTGAATTGTTTGGTCGAATGCCTCTATAGATATTCACACAATCAAACTATGGAAATATAGACAAATAAGTCAATGGTGATTGGCAGATATGCTGATGAAAAACATCCTATGTTGTGTGATTGCTCTCATTCTATGAAGTATGAACTAATAATGATAACGAGTATTCTTCCCAACATTTTGTGTAATTTTTGCAAAGTGTATTTGTATGATGCAATATCAAAAGAATCTCTAGCAGTGGTCAGAGATTCTTATAAAACTTTTAGACTCATCCATTGCTCAAAGTTTTACTCAGGTGGCAGCTCGTGGAAGTCATTCTATATTTTATGGGAGCTAATAGTTTGTATGGAGATATCAATTTGTTTCACTAGCAGCAAATATTTATTTTAATGCAAACTTGTCATTAAATACCATTGCTATAGTTTCTTATTGGGAACCAGGCTCACTGCAACAGCATGTGTATTGTTGGACATCATTATTGCATAGAACACTATCATAGACCATTCACATGAATTATTTGACTGAATGTTTCAAAGAGATATCAGCCCAGAGAATGAAATGTAATGATTACAAGATTTAGACTTTACAAATATTCAAGAAAATGGAGGTGGTTTTGTCATTTCCAGATGAAGAGATTAAGTGTGTCATTTCAAGATGAAGAGATTAAGTGTCAAACATCGAATCTACTAGAATGTGTGCTATAATACCAAGCAAGGAGGGTATGAGAGATATTGGAGTTGTGTAATAAACTTTCCCATTCTGTGGTGTTTGAAAATTATCCAATCAATTGGTACAATTTGAGACAATGAAACTCTACACAAAGTTTTGTGAAAGTGATAAATGATATATTAATAATTGAGGAGGGAAACCGTGTTGGTCAACGAGTTATCATTATTGATCATTAAATGCAATCATGGACATGGATGTCATGAGTTAAATATATTTGCATTATGCATGAAGCCTGGAAGATTGACAAGTGTGTGGAAGCAAATATGTGCACGGTTTGGCTTGCAATGTGTAGTATACATAGGTTCCCAATATATATAGCAACAAGCCTTGAACATCTTTTGAAAGTATCTTCGTGGTGTTAAGGTGCAATTTAGTATAAAAAGTGGATTGGATTGTAGAAATGGCATCAAAGAAACTTGAGAAGGAGGTAGAACTAATAAATAGAGCAAATGCAACAATATCCTCTGAAATTGTCAATGAATTTTATTCAAGATTGGAAATACAAATTATTTTTCATGGTCGTAGAAGGTAGAGATTCTGTGTTCTCACAAATAACCCAAGTAACCAAGTTGGACTAGTAGGAAGGAACACATTTTTTTGAAAGGAAAGGATGGTTATCAAATGCAATTGGGGTGTATGTATTTGGAAGTAAAGTTCTTAGAAAATTAGTAACTAGCAAATTGCAAGATAACTCAATGTCTACTTCATCAAAATTAATTATCTGACTTTCTTCTCAAAATTATAGGTTTCAAGTTATATTTTTATAAATAGTAACTTTTGTCACTTTTGGTCAAGGTTAATTAGTGGACTCATTTTGTAAAAAAAATATAAGGTTGATGAAACACATTCATACCCTACTATCTTGGTTTGAAAGTACTAAGGCTACTTGTTTTCTTCTTATGTGGAAATATTTTTCCCTTCTTTCATCATTGTGTCATATCCAAACTTATTCTTGTGCTTAAACCCCTTTTGTAATTGTTATCAATCATGAAGTCTTACTTGGTATTCATATGTTGTCCAATAAGCTTTTTGTTATATATTCTCTTTTAAGCTTGTATTTCTTCTTTTTGTAATTTTAGGTCAAAAGTACACAAAACTACAAATTACCCCATCATACAAGGGGGTTTCCCCTCTCAACCATAGAGGAACATTGTGGTTTACTGCAATCTCTCCAATTTTTAGCACGTTTGTCACTTCTCATGGGGCAAACCAGGTCAATTTCAAAGAAACAATTGTAGTGACAAATATGCTTACCAACAAGTAGAAGATCCACCAATGCTTATGTGTTTACTTTATTTGGTGGTACAATAAATTAAATAAGTAAGAGATAAGTTGTGGTTACTTTTTGCACTACTAAAGCAGAGTATATGTAAGCTATTCATGCTTATAAAGAAGTCATTTAGCTTAAGATGTTTTGTTTAAATATTGGAATAAAAGAAGGTGCAGTGACAGTTTATTGTGATAGTCAAAGTGTGATCTCAAAGCTAAGAACCCACATTTCAGGCCTGAACCAAACACATTAATGTTCAATATCTTTTTGTTACAGATATGGTTGAGGATAGGAAGCTGAAGTTGTTTAAGGTAGAGACTTTGATGAATGTTGTAAATTCTTTAACTAAGGTTGTGAGTACAAAAAAAAATAGATGGTGTTTGAAGTCTATGGGCCTCTCAGCCCCTTTAGATTGGACAATGATGTTGGTACCCCTCTCGTTGCTCTTACAAGGTGTTTGAGAAGTAGGATATTTGTTAGGAAAATGGTGTCTCAACTTTGCAATAATAAAAAGGTGTTGCTAATACAAGGTTACAATTGATACCTGAACACGAAGGGTTGCAAGGAGGGTATCCCCCTTGCACCTCATTAACAAAATTTTATTTCTAAATTTATTGTTGTGAATCTTGATCGTTCATCATTAGGTCATAGATCTAACAATGGATATTTTGTGCACTTTCTTTTCCCTAGAAGGCAACCCTATTTCATAAGGGCGATGTATTACAATTAAGTAGTATGATGTATTCTGAGAGTCTGATAACTATTGAGTTGCCTCAATCTCTGTAGTGATAGTCTTGTAAGAAGCTTTCTCTGCAAGTATATTGTAATTTGTTGCTGATTTTTGAAAAATATATTTGGCGGATTTTGGAGTGTAGGGTTTTCCTCCCAAAAGAGGTTTTCCCCATGTAAATCATTGTGTTTTGGTACGCATACTATTTATGCTTATTTTTGTTAAGTTTTTGTAACTATTGTAAAGATCAAAAAGTTTTGCATAATCTCTCTCAAGGTTAGTGTAAGAAGTTGTTTCACTATCTAGCTTCCTTATAGTTATAGCTATGATAGCTGCTCGAGATAAGGTACAATCAAGAAGATATAGCTAGGTCATCACGAAAAGGCTACCTGAATATTGCCACAAATTTGTGAAGGAGAACTACATAGTCCCAAACAAAGCTGCCAAAGTATGAACTTGCTTTATGAAATTATTAAATCATTGAAAGACAAAAGAAGAGATCAACAAAAATTTGTTCACAGATCTAAAAAATCTTCTACTACCATCACAATCACTTGCCATCCTAAACTCGTCAAGCATTTGCCTCGAGTCCTACCAATAATCTTGATATTGGGCAAATAATATTAACATTATTTGTGGTCAGGGTGATCAACTAACTAACTACAATTAGAATTCCAAAGAGAAGACTAGAGAAAGCTTAAAGGCATCTTTAATGTGCATATAATTGGTAGGTTTACTAGAGAAATAGAAGGATCGTCAACAGCTTCGCTACAAATTAGATGAACTTTCCTTCCTCTAGACATTGAGATTTTGTCATTGTTGTGATTTAGGATCATTGCAAATGTAATAGCACTGTGTATATTGTATATGGTATGTGTTTTTCAAATGCAACAATCTCTCTTTAATTTATATTGGGAATGAGGCTAGGAGAGACATGTCCCTTTATGGGACATATCTATTCATTATAATTTAATCAATCTTATAATGTTTCATCAATCAATTATTAATTTAGAATAATATAATAGAATAATATTGAATATTAAATTTCATATGATTAATAATAATATAACATATATAATATATTATTATTAATCAACATATATTATATGTATTCTAAATGATCATACGAATGAAGCTACAAACATTAACAGTCATGATATGTAGAGACCTCATGCCTAAGTCATTTAAATCAATATTTTTATTTTAAAAGTCTTCATTTATGGATTAAGTATTCAATGATTGACATTATATAGAAGAAAAAGATATTATGATTTATTGGTTATGTTTGTTTCTAGAAATGTCGTATTACTATTCATAGTCTAGAAGTCTTTAAAATATTATATGTTGTCAAAAAAAAGAGTCAATTCATTTTTGTTTAAAATTGGGTACATTAATTCATGTCAAAATATCAATTTAATTGTATATTAATAAAATTGTCTCAATTGTAATTGGAGCGCATGGTCGATGGTATATGACACTACTTATAAAAAGTTTACATCATGGGGATATATGTTCTTTTCTCATACTTGATAAAATGAGCCTCAAAAGAAAAATTTGATGAGCAGAAAATCAATTGGAGGACAAAGACACAAGAAGTAAGAGGACGTTCAACGACCCCTGGTTAGTCACTAACAATGAGGTCATGAAACTACAATACTGATAGACCTTCTTTGCCAAAATGACTAAAGCCAAGACCAATTTGCATATGGAAATATATCATCTACGGTACAAGTGGCAATGATCTATGATGGTGGATTCATACGCTGCAACAAGGACTTGATTCTTAAATATTTTATGTAGTAGTTGAATGTGTATGTCCCCAATCACAAGTCTCAAGTGGTTTGTGAACAAATGTGTGTGTATTCACAAAATGGTGTTAAGTGATTGGAAGTATTTGACACAGTCATAGGAGTTGGTGATTATGATTGGATGTGTTTGTCACTAATCATAATTATTGTAACTAAGTGTGTCTATACCTCTTCATAATTGATAGACGAGTTTGTCACTATCCAAACTTAATGTAAGCCCTTGGATAGATGTGTTAGTTGACAATTGGTTCTATGAGTAAATGTGTTTCTCCCTATCCTTAAATGAAAATAAAATAAAGATAGTGAAGCTAGTTCCACTATTGCTTATCACTACTAGATGTATATGTCTATACTCATACCCTAGTGATGAAATACTAAACATGGTTATCAAGTATTGTTAATCTATCCATCCTCATTCAGATAATAACATAAAATAGGGAATGTTGGGAATATCACATCATTTCATAGGTTTTGTTATTTTTCATAGGTTATTTGGTATTTGCTATGATTTGTTTGCTTTGTATGGACTATGAGTATCTTTAGCAAGTTGTTATAGGTGGTTTCCTATAAAATAGGAAATACAAATTCTATAAATAAGTGAATCTATCGAAGAAAAAAAAATGAAAAGAAGTGTATCATGTGTGGAGAATTTTATGTAAACTCTCAACTCTCCTCAAATCTTCTTTATCTTTGGTGTTACTCTTATCAATAGATGTCCAATCATTTCATTTTCAATAACATAGCCATTTCTATTTTTCCCAAACATTTCATTATATTCAACATTTGAAACATCTAATCTGAATATTATTTAATGGTAAAGAACAATGTCGATAAAACTATCTTTGCCAAAATGACTAAAGCCAAGACCAATTTGCAAGTGGTAATATATCATCTACGATCGAAGTGGCAATGATCTATGATGGTAGATGCATACACAACAACGAGGACTTGGTTTTTAAACATATTATGTAGTAATTGAATGTGTATGTCCTGAAACATGATTCTTGGTGATTTGAGAACAAATGTGTTTGTAATTACAAAATGTTGTAAGTAATTGGAAGTGTTTGACCCAATCATAGGGGTTGGTTATTATAATTGGATGTGTTTGTCCCTAATCATACTTATTGTGAATAAGCATGTTTGTACCTCTTTGTGATTGATAGACAAGTTCATCCTAGCCAAAATTAATGTAAGACCTTGGATAGATGTGTTAGTCAATCCTTGGTTCCATGAATAAAAAAATTTTTCCCTATCCTTGAATGAAAGTAAAATAAGCATAGTGAAGCTAGTTCCACTATCAATAAGAAGTCATATAGAACTTCCGCTTTTGAACCACCTGGAGGAACTGAGAATCCACGTGATCCTTGAATGAAAGTAAAATAAGCATAGTGAAGCTAGTTCCACTATCGATAAGAAGTCATATAGAACTTCCGCTTTTGAACCACCTGGAGGAACTGAGAATCCACGTGGTTTGAAATGATGGCGGCCCAATCAAAGTACTCCCTTCCAGTGGAGATACCAAGCAAGAAGTAGTACACCCACCCTGTGAATTCCCGGGCATGTGGTTGCTCGAAGACCCAGGAAAGTGCTATCATCCCCATCTGGATGCTTTCTTTAAATTCAGACCCGGGGATCTCTAGTTTCATTCTCTTGGGGTCCCTCTTTGGAGTCTTGAGCCAATGCGTATTCATGTATATCCGGGCTGCGTCCTCCAACTGCTTAAATTGCGCTAAGGCATCTGATTTGGTAACCATAGTGGGGTTGTCAAACTGAGGGATCCCCAACCCTATCCAAAAAGTTGCGGCGTTAAGAGACACCATGGGGATGGCATACTCAGTTGGTTCTGGGGCTGCGAGCATGACAGCCCAAACATAAGAGTTGTAGTGAGTTGCAAGAGTGAGAATTAACTCTGGGGCATGCACTGAGCATGGGAAACAGGCGGCCTTGAGAATCCCAGAATCTCCAATGTTGATCGCCAGCAGATCCTTGGACTGTCGTTGAATGTACATGATCTTGACTAAGGCCTGCATCTCAGCCCACATTCTGATACTGGTGTCGGTAATTAATTGTACTTTGGAATCAATCTTTGATCCCACAATGGCGTTATCCTTCACGTACTTCATGGTGAGGGGCAATTTCTCTAAGGCCCTCTCTATCTTAGATCTGACGGCTGCCCTAGTGACTGCCGTGGAAGGAAGTTTCAGACTTCCAGGTGGCGAAGATGTGGAAGCCTCGGACATGATGAAAGTGTGTTGCTTTTAAAAACCTGCAAGGCAAGACGACTGTCAGAATTCATAGATAGATAAAACTTTAGGATTCGGAGATCTTACCACCGTGGCATTTATTGTCCTAAAAACTTAATTTAAGTTAAAAAAATCCTGAAAAGTATATATATAATGCAAAACTTAGAAAATTAACCAATATCCGGTCTCGGGGGTTTCAGCATACTTAGCAAAAGTAAGGTGTGGGCTGGTGAAGACAAAAGACCCAGGGTCCAAAAAACTAACCGTTGGAAGGTGTGTGCAAAAAGTGAACTGTTAGGCCCATGTGGGCGTCACGTGGCTATGCAATAAATGGAAGTTATGGCGACGGCGGCGGAGCCAACTGTCTAAACATGCAAAAAGAAGGGGCCACTTGGACAGTTTTGAATGCACATGTGGGACATAAATGGATCATGAAGGCTAGTTTATGAGGAGAGAGAAAACCGCCTGGTTGAAACCAGCCAAGAGCCGAGTTTCAACCACGTGGTATCCTGCCTAGAACGAGCTCGCGAATTTGTGAATGAGAACAGAGGAAGCACGATGAGCTAGTTACAAAACTGGGCAGATATACACAACATATTCATAGCAGAGCTGAAAGGTATATACATGCAAAACCAAAAGGATATACATTAATATACACTAAATACACAGCAGAGCCGAAATGGAATGACTACCCTAAACAACAATGCACAAAAATGTACAAAACTTACATTATCTACAGAATATACTACATCTGCACAGAGGGCGGACAACCCTCTAGTAGAGTTGACCCACCAACGGGCGGAAAACCAAATGACCACGACAAAAACAAAAAAGGAATAAGATGAAAAATGCAAACGAAAGCCAACAGAACACAACAAAGAAGCAAGAGAACGAAGGAGAGAAATCAGACACCAACCTAAAAATTGGAGAAAGGAAAGAAGGCAAGGTGCCACGAACACTCTATAACAACTTCTACCTTCAAAAGATCACCCTTCAACACCAGAAACCACTTGCAATTGTTTAGAACGGTTCGGAATAGCTCGCACTAGACTCTGCTCAAATCGCTATGATATCACTCTAAAATCGCTCGAATTGCTTAAGTGTCTTAATCACGGTAATTGTGAAAATGACAGGAGATTTCTATTCATACCCGAGGAAAAAACAAGTTACCTTTCCTTCCGCAAACTCTGGAACAAGCCGACCTCTGGACTCCGGGCCCGGGGATTCTGCGCGACCATACCCTCTTACAAAAAGAAGACATCGTGGCAGAGAATCCTGGAGTCCAGAATTCGGATCCTGGACAAGGAACGACCAACTCTGGGACCATGTCCCAGAGACACAAGGGACAAAAACAAAAGCAAAACCAACACCGTGGGAAAGAAACCCCAAAGAAGGAAAATGAAGAAACAAAGGAAAAAGACAAGGCAAGAGCCAGAAGCAGAAAATTAAAAAGGGGGACCCAACATTTTGCACACAAAATGTAGGGACGGGGATGCTGGGCATAACATGTTCCCAAGGTGTACTAAGCCAAATTGGGCAGTGATATTTGGAGATCCATATCTCAGACCTCGTGAGATATATCAGAGATATGTGAAGTGCACAAGGACCGTCTTGGGAATACCTACAAGTATGTAGCTCAATTCTAGAATATTCCACTCAGATTCCATTTGGTGACCCCATCTCGGTTGGTGCAAATAGTTGCATTGTTGCTCAGTTGAAAGTTGCTCAATGTGCATCTTTCAAACCGTTTGTCATGGGATCAAACCGTCAGCTCTATAAGCTCCAATTGGATGCATAAACACTAGGGGAGACCTTTTTTGACTTGTGAAGCATCAAGAATGTTCCAACGCAAGTCAGACCGAAGTGTTCCCAAGGTGCACTAAGCCAAATTGGGCAGTGATATTTGGAGATCCATATCTCAAACCTCGTGAGAGATATCAGAGATTCATGAAGTGAATAAGGACCATCTTGGGAAGTCCTACAATAATGTATCCCAGTTCTTGGATATTCCACTCAAATTCCATTTGGTGACCTGATCTCAGTTGGTGCAAATAGTTGCATTGTTGCTCAGTTGAAAGTTGCTCAATGGTGCATCTTTCAAACCTTTCGTCGTGGGATCAAACCGTCAGCTCCATAAGTTCAATTTGGCTGGTTAAACACTAGGGGAGACCATTTTTTACTTGTGAAGCATCAAGAATGTCCCGGCACAAGTCAGACAGAAGTGTTCCCAAGGTGCACTAAGCCGAATTGGGCACCGATTTTTGGAGAGCCATATATCAAACCTCGTGAGAGATATTAGAGCTTCATAAAGTGCACAAGGACCGTCTTGGGAAGGCCTAAGAGCATGTAGCTCAGTTCTGGGAGATTCTACTCAGATTCCATTTGGAGACCCGATCTCAGTTGGTGCAAAAAGTTGCATTATTGCTTAGTTGAAAGTTGCTCAATGGTACATCTTTCAAACCATTTGTCGTGGGATCAAACTGTCAGCTCCATCAGCTCCATTTGGCTAGGTAAACACTAGGGGAGACCTTTTTTTCTTGTGAAGCATCAAGAACATTCCGGCGCAAGTCAGACCCAAGTGTTCCCAAGGTGCACTAAACCAAATTGGGTAGCGATTTTTGAAGAGCCATACCTCGGACCTCGTCAGAGATATCAGAGATCTGTGAAGTACACAAAAACCATCTTTGGGAAGGCCTACAAGAACATATCTCATTCCTGGAAGATTCCAATCGGATTCCATTTGGTGACCCCATCTTGGTTGGTGCAAAAAGTTGCATTATTACGTAGTTGAAAGTTTCTCAATGGTGCATCTTTCAAACCGTTCATCGTGGGACCAAATCGTCAGCTCCATCAGCTCTAGTTGGCCAGGTAATCACTAGGGGAAACCATTTTTTTATTGCAAAGCATCAAGAACATTTTTCCGCAAGTCAGACCGAAGTGTTCCCAAGGTGCATTAAGTGAAATTGGGTAGCAATTTTTAGAGAGCCATATCTTGGACCTCGTGATAGATATCAGAGATATGTGAAGTGCACAAGGACCATCTTGGGAAGGCCTACAAGCATGTAGCTCAGTTCTAGGAGATTCCACTCGGATTCCATTTGGCGACCCAATCTTGGTTGGTGCAAAAAGTTGCATTGTTGCTTAGTTGAAAATTTCTTAATGGTGCATCTTTAAAACTATTCATCGTGGGACCAAACCGTCAGCTCCATCAACTCCATTTTTATGGGTAAACGCTAGGGGAGACCTTTTTTTCTCTCGCAAAGCATCAAGAACATTTTGGCACAAGTCCGACCGAAGTGTTCCCAAGGTGCACTAAGCCAAATTGGGAAGCAATTTTTGGAGAGCCATATCTCGTACCTCATGCAAGATATCAAAGATCTGTGAAGTATAAGTACCATCTTGGGAAGGCCTACAAGCACGTATCTCAATTCTGGGAGATTCCACTTGGATTTTATTTGGTGACCTGATCTTGGTTGGTGCAAAAAGTTGCATTGTTGCTTAGTTGAAAGTTGCTCAATGGTGCATCTTTCAAACTGTTCATCATGGAACCAAACCATCAGCTCCAGTTGGACGGGTAAACACTAGGGGAGATCTTTTTTTTCTTGCAAAGAATCAAGAACGTTCCGGCGCAAGTCAGACCAAAGTGTTCCCAAAGTGCACTAAGCCAAATTGGGCAACGATTTTAGAGAGCCAAATCTCAGACCTTCAACATATGCAATTTGAATACTGGCCTCCGGTCATTAGTAACTTTAACCAATATAGGAGTGGCCATGATGATTTGCTACATGAAACACAAAAAACAACCTTTCTAAAAAATAAATATCACTTTGTTGGTCGATATGGGTTCTTCTAACACTTCTTGAAATTCTAGCACAAAATCACAACTTCAAATCGTCAATTACTTCTAATCACCTTATAATCACTCACAAGTGCTCTTCGTAGCTCATAGAATGCATTGTGACAAATGAACTAACTCTCACTCAATTGTTCAACCATCTCTTGTCTCTTGGTTCTAGAAATATTCAACTACTCCTTGAGTTTCTCAATCATATCTTCAGCCTCTGCAAGTTTCCTTTTATACAACTCCATGTATTCCTTAAGGACCTCTCCCAAGTTGTTAGGATTCTTCAACGGAACTAGGCTTTGATACCAATTATTAGTATATAGAGGCACTGGGGGGAGGGGGGTGGAATAAGTGTAAACAAGTAATAAACCAATTCAACCAATAATTGGATAATTCTTTTAAATAAATTCCATGCAATTAAACATGTAAGTGTAATGATGCAATAGAAGTAAAACCATTCAAAGGTCCACAAAGCATAACATATAACATCAGAATTTTAGATGTAGATTATTCCTATTACTTTGGTTCGACAAAATATTTTCAAGGTAGTTGCTTTGGAAAATATTAGGTCTATTACACATGACAAAGATATAAGATAGAAAAGAACATACATACAATGCATGAAAAAGATGTAGTATAAAAATAATACATACATACAACGCATGGAAAAGATATAATATGAAAATGAACATACATAAATAAATACAATGCATGACAAAGATACATACATAAAAACATAATATGAAAATGAACATACATACATAAATACTACACATTAACCATTATTATAATTTAGAGAAACATGAGATATCCACTGCATGAGCCATTGTTATAATTGTAATGAATCGTAATTCACTGATATGCCCTTAGCTAAATGGTACACACTAAACTATACAAAATGTGGCCCCTCGGTATATACAAATCAACCCATGACCACTTTTATATACAATTTGATCTTCTTTCAATATACAAAATGTGGTCTACAAATATGCACGTAGACCACTTCATAGTCATTTATATTTACAAAAAAGCGAAGTTAGATTGTTTCGCAAAATATATATACAAAATTGTCAAAATAATTCTACCATTTTGTAGAATGATTCTTCATGATGGCCCAAAACTAATTGAGTGAACCTTCTGTATCATCTCTAACCCTTATTGTGTCATGTATTGCCTCATGTTTAGATTCACGAAGTTTCCATAAATTCCTCTTACAAGGTCTACAAGTATACTTTATCAATTCAATATTTGTTGCAACAAGAAGGTTCGAGTAATGCAAAATATGTTTATGTGTCTCATAGTCCTGAAACAACCACTTCCTGGATTTTTGGATAGGTTACCTGCATTTCACAGAAGCATAAATTAATACAAAATTCAACATATAAAGTGTAATAGAATGATGGTAAGAGATCTCAAAGTCATCAAACAAGAACACATTATATTTTGATAGTGTACCTTCTAAGCCATGTACCTATCACAACAATGGATCCTATTGGGTACTCAATACCCTCTCCATAAATGACTGTAGTTGTCAATTTATTTTTTCCCTCAATACAACAACACAAAAATTAATCAGTCCCTTCTTCATTGTTCTCATCTGCAACAACTGCATATACATGACCTGCAATTTATAGAGGGATAAGTTAACACCCTAAAAACTTAACCACCTAATAAAATGAGATCAAGTAGGTTCAACATAGTTCATCTCAAAATGAAGAATAAATTGATAATTACCTGGTTCAACTAGGTTAGATATGTGATCAACATCTGTTGATGCTTCAAACTGGCTCAATTGTAGTGCTCTAGGAAGTTGATATGTATCAATCAGTTGTAAATGTGTATAAGACCATTCATCAACCCACTCTTTTGATTCGCATTCCTCTCATGCAACATTCATACAAGACAAGCAAAACCATGCCATTAATCTAGTATAAATACCCAGTGATGCTGCATTTGAACTTCTAAATGAGTGCATGTCACTTGATCATGTAAGTGTACAACAATCTAGATAGTTTTCAATGTTAGACTCGCCTATCAACCAAAAAAATCTATTAACCATAGACTTACCTTCACTACCTGTTCCCATCATAGAGTTACACCATCACATTATTATTTCTACATTTATTAACTTTGCACCACCTTCGTACTTTAATTCCTCTTTGGCGAGAGCTCTTTTTACACATGCACCTGCACCATCATACTCTCATTTTCCATGCCCCGCCTCGGTGAAATTCCAAAAAATTTGAACGCCACTTGTCACATGCATCCTACTCAACCAATAGAACATCAGGTTGCATTCTTGAATTGTGAGGTGCAATTGTCTAACCATATTATGTGTTGGTTGTACTCAATACCTCTTTCCCTTAAATTCTCATAGAAAACTTTCAAGCAACCTTCCACAAACTCTGATGAATGTGTGAGATCATCGTTGATGTAGAAGTGATACTCTCTTAAAACCTTTCTATCTGCGTTTGTGCTATCGTGTGCATGCAAGAATGCTATATGTACAAAGATCGTCACTTGTCTAGAATGGTAATACATTGCTTGCACTTCATTCTGAGGTTTAAGTGTATAATTCTCAGCAAAATCAACAATGGAAACAATAGTACCAAGGGGAAAAGTGTCCTTACATATCTTGAATTTCTCATCCAACCTCTTAGCTCTATGTGAAGGACGTATGTACTCATAAACTAGTTTCTCTTGAAAAATATTCATAAAATCAGCTACGCATATATCATTTTTTTCTAACTCACACCTCTTAAGTTCTTTTCCATCTTTTAGACCATAAGTTACTATCTTGTATTTTCCAAAAGAAACTACTGCATTTCCAATCTCATTTGTGCTCTCTAGATGGTGACATATCCGCAACTTTCTCATACCACCACATGCACTACAAGATCCATTCAAACATAGCATCTTATAACAAATGTAACCATCATCTTGATTGCATAATACACTTGACATAAAATCTCTTGATGATGTAGGAGGTGCTTGAAGACCACATTCCTGCAAATTAGTGTCAGTGTGCAAAGTACAACAAACATGATGATATATATCATAATGCATGGAAAATTCAATATGTACCCTGCAACAATATGTGGTGCACACATGATTAATCTTGATGTAAAAGGGTTTTGCCATTTCAAAAAAAAATTGGCGAATTTTAAATTGAGGAAATCTTTGGAGGAATCTTTCATAAAATTGTGTTTGTGTCATATCCAAAAAGTGTTTTGGATGTGGCATATGATTCGAAGATCCGATTCTCCTCCTAACGTCTCTTTGGTTGGGTGAAACCCTGGTGTTGTCATGTCAAAACTTTTCAATTAATGTTCTTAATGCATCAACAATAACCTTGTCCTTGCGTGGGAGTCTACCCGAGAATGACCAAAGAGAATTAGTGTTTGGATCCTCAATTTTGTCTCGCCCGTGTAAGGCTCTCAGCAATCTTGATCTACCTATCCTTAATGAATTGCTTGTTTTGCTTACTATACGAGATTTTTTCATTTCCTTTCCTATTATAGTTGATGTGCAGACACATCAAGTAAAATTAGCATCTTTACTGTGTGATTTTGAACCAATGGCTTGGTATGCATCGAATAGATTTCTCACAATGGTTCTCTCAGTGCTATTTTCAGATGTTCTCAACCCCACAATTCTCATTATCTCTCTATTTTTAGATTCTTAATCATTTCAACAACTACTTGACATCTTCCACTTTGATTTAATTTTTCAAAATAGTTATTCCAAATCTTTTTAAAAATTCTTCTACAATTTATTTTTGACATTTTATCATGCATTGGCCTCAAAATATTTTCATCAATGTCAATTAGAAACTTTGGTTTTCTACAAATTATTCTAGGAGGCGTTAACATAGTTGCATGCTCTACATTTTCATTAGATCAATTAGGTGCATTTATCCCCATCATTTCAATTGGTGTATGTTGAACATTTTCATTTTTATTATGTGCATTTTTTTCATTAATGACATCGAATTGAAATGGTGCATTAGATGGATTAGGTGCATTTATCTCCATCATTTCAATTGGTGTATGTTGAATATTTTCATTTGTTGAATTAGGTGTATTTTTCACATTAACATTAACATTTTCATTTTCATCACTTACATTGCATGCATTTGATGATGTACCTTTTCATATTCTCCTCATGCGCGCCCTTTGTCTTTCATTTTCTGTCTGTCATTGTTCAATTGTTCCTCTTTTGATCTTTCCCATTGTTCGTATTGAATGGACCCTACGAATAATATCATGAACATAGAATAACATGTGAACATCAAATCCAAAAAATAAGAACAAATTAATCATTTTCTTAAAATGTGAACTTACAATGATAAAATAACATCAAAAACACCAATAAACAACACAATTCAATCATTGCAAAGAAAAAACATGCAAAAAAGTGCAGACCCGTTTGTTACTTGCGTAAAACAACAAAAAAGTAGTGGGACCTTGGGACAACTTGCAATGATTGTTTTAGACCGTTGAAGAAAACAAAATTGCAATGTTCCTAATTCAACAGAACCCGATCGGGTTCTGAGGACTTAAAGGTTCAACATTCCTCTTTCCTCAAAACCCGATCGGGTTATGAGAACATAAAGGCTCAACGTTCGTAATTCCTGAGAACCCGATCGGGTTCTAAAAAACTAAGAACAAAGGAGGAGAGAGAGAGAGAGAGAGAGAGAGAGAGAGAGAGAGAGAGAGAGAGAGAGAGAGAGAGAGAGAGATGCATAATTTTTAGTTCTTCAAAACCCAATAAGGTTCTCAAGAAGTGAAAATTGTACATTTTATTCTCCACAACCCGATCAGGTTATGTAGGAGTTGAAAAAGTACTTTTTTGTTTTCAGAACCCGATCGGGTTATTTGAAATTTAGAAACCTGATCGGGTTATGGCTTGGGAAGAGGCTTGGAAAATGCCTCAAAGGCTTGGAGGCTCATTTTCCCTCCATTTGTGTTCTTTTAGACATTTTTTCATCTTGTAAGATGAATTCTTGACTTTATATTTATCAAGTTTGCAATTTGTCAACAGGGTAGCTCTATAATTTTTACCATAATCTCATACGTCTTCTTAGCTTTCTAACCATATAACTTTTTCTATTTTTGGGCAACATTAGCATAGTAAACTTTAATTTTCTTTACGAGTGTCTTGACAGTCCTCACAGACATATGTCTACCATTTTTAATAACTTTTGATATACTTAACCAAATTACAAATAAATTACATATTATTTTTCTACACTTGAGTCTATACACTTTAAAAAAATTTATTTTTGATTATTTTGATGCAAGTTATGCCCAACACACGAACATGTACCAAATTTTCAGGATGCGATCACAGAAAAAAATCACAGAAAAAAAAATTACTCATTAGAAAATTTAAAAAAAAAAATACACAACTTCTATATCTCACTCTTACCTATCATCCTACCAAAGGGATTTGAAAAATACTGAATATAACTATATCTTTTGTACAACGCACAAAAACAACTATGTTATGTTTTTTTTAAAACAATCAGGATGAGGTTTCCGTGCACGCAATATTTGACCCTCTTAATCTTATCATTTTTTAAAAACATTTAGTATTTTAGAAACTCAATTCATAGTACTACAATTTTTAATTTTTACACATCTTCTTATTTTGAGTGCATGACCCTCAAATGTCTGTTCCAAGTTCAGGTTTACCCGATTTCATAAAAAAATGTGTCCACTTATACCCCTCTTTTTGGTTCACAACTTGGTGCACATACCCTCAACCATAATTAAAAACAAATAAGGAGAGAGAGGATTCTCTTGTTGAGGATCACATAAAGCTCCAAACAATTTGAATGTCTCACCATTGATAAGAACAACGAAAGAGGTAGAAGTGACACAACTCATGATCTAATCAACCCAAGTTGTGGCAAAGCCAAAAGCTAGAAGAATTATTTACAAAAAGGACCACTTGACTCTATAATAGGTTTTTGACGTATCAATTTTTGTGAACACGGTTGTCTCCTTCGAGGTTTCCATGGAATGAATAGCCTTGGAAGTAGACACACTATCATCAAGGATCTATCTATTAATAATAAATCTACCCTATTCCTTAGGAATCAAAGACTTTAGCCAAGGCTTAAGGCTCTCAACAATCAATTTTGTAATAATTATATGAGTCACATTGCAAAGAGAAATGAGTTTAAAATGGTTCAAAGATGTAGCACGCTCCCTTTTAGGAATAAGATTTAGAAAAGTAGAATTTAGATCTCCCAACATTTGCTTATTTCTTTGCAATTCTTACACTGTAGATGATGACTTTTTTCACCCAAATTTGATGAAATGAAAAGGGTTTTTTAAGGAGATTCTCAGGTTTCCATCATATAATTAATGTAAAATTTTGAGTTCAATAAGTAATTATTATATATTTTCAAATTGAGTTACCTCTGAAGTCCTGCTTGATAGACTGATTGAAAAACAACTATAAAATTCAAAAGGTATAGCATTTTTGAAATCCGAAATATGCGTCACATTCTATGGTTTGCCTAGTACAAGGAAAGAAAATTCAATTTTATGAAGTTTAGACAAAGTTTAAGGTGGTCAGACATACACCTACTTTTCATATTTTTCCTGAAATTTTCATACTGTTGCATTGCAATTTGAAATTTTCACCACATAGATTTTTTTTTCAAAAAAGGGCGAGTAGCTTAGAAACCACATTCAATTCTCTACAAATTATCTTCTTACATTTTTTTATATAAGATTGGTAACTTGCTCAATTTTTCACGTCAACTTGCCCAAACCTAATTTTCTGAAATTACATTACCACTTATGGCCCTAGTTTGGTACACCATGATCCTATACATACCCGAGCAAAGTACCTTACCAAAGTGTAGTTCAAAGTTTGATGTATGTATGCTATGGTCTGTACTAGACCAAAAATTACCCATACAGTAGGATTTCTTCTCAAATACATGGATAATCTAGATAGAGTCCAATGGGATGCAATTAAAAGAGTCTTTAAATATTTCAAGGGTACCTTAAAGTTTTCTTTGTGTTATCAAGGTAATTTGATAGAATAAAAAATTTCCCTCGATATTCATCGCTATGTGGATTCACACTGAGTAGGTGATGTTATTAGTAGTGTTGCCTAGACTTTTGTACACTCAAAAGTTTAAACGTTTATGTTGAATCCAACATTTGACTTTCTGAGAATCCTCGTAATGAATGTATATGTGGTCATAGTCTAAAGACTCCATTTGTGAACTTTTTCATACTTTGTTTGATATTTCTACCATTTTCAATATCATTAAACTCATTGTAAACATCGAGTTCCAAATGGGTACACCTTATTCACAAACTCAAGTTTAGTCCTAGTCAGCATGTTGTATGTGTGCTCCGAACTATTGGTGAAATGAAAAAAACAATCAAATCTTCAAATTGTAAATTTTTAAGAGAAACCTTTTTGGGTAAATGCCCCTGGTACCATTTTGAGCAACATGGCCAATTTTTACAAAAACCCATTTCACCATTTATAAGATATTAATACCTACATTTTCAAGAGCCTATTTTTAAAATAATATTAAAATATTATTCCTAGTGCATCTTCAGAAATATATATTTATGAGTTATGGTCATATTATCCCCCTTGATGCTCGGTTAAAATTTAAAAGCCAAGTCACTAACTAGTCAAAAGTTATGATTAGTCTTCTAAACTGGATTATTAATTTATAGCGAGAAAATATTGAAATTTATTTTTCAAAAATAATTTTACTATTCTTAAATTAATTTTATTTATTTCTCATTATAATAGTATGGAAAGGAAAAAATTAAAAACCCATTTAGTTATCTTCTCGCACCCTTTTCCATGATCACATGCTCCAAAAATTCAATTATCTAATCTCCAAGAGGTTCTATAGAAATGCTCAAAATTTGAGAAATCCTAACCTCCAGGGAATTAGAAATGCTCAAATTTTTAACATTCCTAACCTCTAACTCCATTTATGCTCATAAAAGTCAACTTTAAAACCTTTTCCTGCTCAAAAAACTCAAAATCCTAACCTCTAAAAGGTTAGGATTACTCAAATTTTGAGCATTCCTAACTTATGAGCCTAACCTGCATTTTCTCTTTAAATTTTGGCAATGTTGGAGTTTTAACCTCCATTGTCCTCAATAGGAGAGTAGTTGTGTGGTATTGCCATGATTGCAAGGGTGGCACAAATGGTTTTGTTGAAGAAGACTTTTTCAAGCATAAAACGTAGAATATATTGTAAGGTGTCATAGGTAGAAATTATTTGTGGGAGCTCAAACAGAGCATACAAACCTTCTGCTAAATGCCTCAAACAATTATTATTAATTAATAAAGAAATACTGCCATAGACGTATATGCAAAATGGGAAAATAATTGATAGGTAAATTGAATCTATGATCAAAAAATTGTACAGGATGTCATCTCAAAGGACTGAAATGAAATGAAATGGTGGTAGGAGCATGAAACAAATTTATTGAATACGGTCTTGAAACTTTTCAACCAAATGCAAGCAACAATATAAAAGCACTAATGCACAAGATTTGCTACTACACTTTGACCTTTGAATCTGGTAGTGTGTATTCATCATTTGTAAAAAGGATGAAAGATATGGAAGAGAATGAGAAAGTGGGAAGCACAATGCAATGCACCTAAATTGTTAGTCAAATACCTCAATATGATATATCTCATGGAACACATAAGCAC
>MU227762.1:375892-391847 GCA_018584345.1 Thuja plicata
ATCCCCAATGCAAGTGGTATGACAGGTGTGCTGACACTATCATGAGAGAGGAGATGAGTGTCCTCTGTAGAATCCTCAACAACTGCACCTGGTGGCTCGATGAATGGAGCTGGAGGGTCTGGCAGTGTTGAAGAAGAGTTCTGCTGAAGAGAAAGAACCTCAACAAGATGTGGTGTGGCAGTCACAGCAGTGGTCTCAGGAACAACACAGAGGTTCAAGTGACCTGACTGCACCACATGATGCTCTCGCGGAAGAGGAGAGTTGTGCTCCGATGATGGAGATGGTGGACCAAAGTGAGAAAAGGTGTAGAAACGGGTGGAATGATCAACTGTCCCTGTAGAAACAATGCCACCTGTCACACTATCCTGAATGAAGACTGAATCTGGCGTGAACTCAACTATCTTCCCTGATCCACTGTGTGTAATCTGGTAAATCGAGACAAGGTTTGCAGATAGAGATGGGACATACAATACATCATTGAATGTGCCATCCTGAATGCGTACAAAACCTTTCCCGCAGACTGGCATAACGGTGTTATTCCCCGTGAGAATGTGGGGAATGGGAGAAGCCTCAATAGAAGAGAAGATCTCTGGAGAAGATGTCATATGGTGAGAAGCACCTGAATCCAGTATCCAAGGGACCTGGGAAGGGGATGCAACGGAAGCCCGTAATGCATGACCCTGTCCAAAATCCTGTCCAAATGTCGAAGATGAGGCAGAAGACTAAAAAGTAGACCCCTGTGAGGTGGAAGAGGATGGAGAGGAAATAGTGCTCTTCTGAAGGAGACCTTGCAAATCTGCAATCTGTTTCTCATAGCCATCAAATCTCTTCTGAAAACAATGTGACTCATCATGGGGCCCCTTCTGACAATAGGAACAGGTAGGGCTCTCATTCTTTTGTTTCTCCTTCTTAGAAGAAGATGGTGGGCTAGTAGAGTGCTGAGAAGAGGAATCAGATATCTACTTCAGCTTCAGCTTCTGTGTATCCTGAGATGACTTGGAAAGCAAAGCCTGTAACTGTGAACCTGTAAGAGAATCCATCTGACTGAACTTGGACTGCTCACGAGTTAACCTGTCATAGAAGGTCTCAAAAGAGGGCATAACATGATGTGCACCCAGTGCATCCATAGTGGAGTAGAAGGTAGAAGTGAAAATTTGATAAGAGCCACGAAGCTTTGAGAGTATCAGAAAGATACACTCATCATCTGACTTTGTCTTTTCAGCAACCTGTAAAATAGAACGAAGAGACTTGAACTTCATCAAGAAGTCCTCAATGCTGGTTAATGATTCATCTACCAAGGAGGTGAACTCTGCATCTATCTGGAGAACCCTGAACTGATTCATTGTGCCAAACAAGGTGGAAAACTTGTCCCACATATCCCTGGGTGTGGTCAGACCATCCAGGTGGAATAGCAACCCATCTGAAAGGTTCAGGGCAATGAGGCCCATTGCCTCATCCATCCTATTTTTTTGCATAAGAGCCTCATAAGGCCTCGGTAGAACAGGATGAGCCACATCTAGGAAGGACCATAAACCTCATGACATGAGGATTCTAGTCATTTGTGGCTTCCATGTGTGGTAGTTATGTGGAGTCAGAACGGCAATGGATGTGTCCGACATTGAGAGAATAAGACGGAAGAAGAAGGGTCTCTCTAAATTGAAAATGCAGAAAGAAATATGCACCCCCCCCACACACACACTATCAAACTAACTCCCGTACACAACAAAATGAAGCAAAAAATACAAGGAACCAGTGAAAAACCTGAGTTTCAGAAGCAGAAAAGGAGCACAAAAGAAGGTGTGTCTTTGACTGCAAAATCTGGCAAGCAAATGGCAAAATCATGAAATGAACCCTGGATGAGAGAGACAGGCTCGGAAAGAGCTTTTCGACGATATATAGAAGTCAAAAATCTGAGTCTGTATGAGCCCTGTAGGGACAAAAAGACACAGGTACCCCCAAAAGACAAGCTCCCTGGAAAAACACAGTCCTGGGAAGAATTTTGACGGTCGTATGGCCATCACGGGACGTCCGGCCGGTAGAGGTGGTCGGTGGGCGGCGGCGCCAGCGGATGTGGCGGCCGGGATGGGCGGCGGAGGCAGCTGGGAGGGGTGGCGGTGACGGCCAGTCCCGGTGGCAGCGCGGTGGCCGGAGGGTGGCGCGCAGGCTGGGGGCGATGCGGTGGTGGTGTTGGGGTGGCGTGGTGGCGGCGCGCCCAGCAGTGCCAAAAAAATAATTTAAAAAGCATTTTTTTTATTTTTTTTATTTTTCACCTCGTTTTTCAAGTTGTATGGCCTAGGAGGTCAATCTTTTTCTTCTGGGGTCACTGTGACCAAAACCAGCGAAGTTTATAGGTATTTCGACTCTCCCGGGCCTTCTGAACGCAATGGTGGAGTCTTTTTTTGCTCAAACGGATCAAGAAAATAGCGCCTCCTTCAAAGTGACACAAAAATCCTAGAGAAGTAGTGGTTGTCGTCTTCGAATCACGGCTTCGCAAACCTTCAAACCAGGCAGCAGCAGTGTGGCTCTAATACCATGTAGAAACTGAGAAATACAGCTTTGACTTCCAAGACCAGTCTGCATGCAAAATACCTGTTACAAAGAATGAAGCCAAAGACAGAAAAAGCAGAAACCCTTTTGTGCTCAAAAAGTGAGAGCTCAAATGTATTCAGAGAATATGAAAAAAAGATTACAAGCATTCAACTTTAAAGGTGAATGAAACCCTAAAAAAGGAAAAAGCTAGGATGTACAAAATAATTAATATAACATATTAATTATATGCACCTACGAGAAAGCCTAAGAGAAAAAGGAATAATGAAACTACCTAATTACTCTAACATTAACCAATCAACCTATTACTAGCACTTGCACCCAAAGGAGGTGCAAGGGGTACGCCGAGAGGGGAAAAAAGTACAAGTTTAAATAAGATGGTTGTATATATATTTTTGTTGTGTTTAAAATTGTGCCTAACATCATGAAGTTATAGTTTACTGCATACATTCTGAGGTCTTGAAAGGATTGAAATCATGCAGGCTATCGATTTTTCAGGCTCACAAAACCATAGTAACAAATCGATACAAATGAAGGATAAAAGTTGATTAAGTCGGTCATTCAAATACAAGTGGGAAAAGAGAGTCGTTTTGAATGCATACTACAACCGGTTGCCTTAGGTTGCCAGTAATTTGGTGGTTGTATCCTCCACTATCCTCAAACTGTGCAAGATAAAAGCCATCCATTTGAGGTGAGATTCATTTTCCAGCTATAGATTCAAAAGGAGTTTCAAGAATATTCAAAGAAGGATTCCTTCTAGGAGGATTCTTTCAACATTCTACACATAAAACCCTAACTAGAAACCCTATTTTGAGCATTTGTGGTTGAATGCCCAGATACAACATAATCTTGTTCTATGGTTAGGCATGATTTCTTCAGTCAAGCCAAATTATATTTAATATGTTCTTGTAGCTACATACATGGTAAGGTTGGTGTTATGCACTATTTACCTACTCAGAATAATAAACATGGGTATCATGTGTTGTTTAAAGTATAATTCTAATATAACTTGTTTCAATTTTTAGATATACACAATGTAGACCAAACAAAATAGCTAATTGGCCATTTGAATCATTATGAATTTTAGCATATAAATCCCCATGAGAAAGCAAACATAGTCATATTTTTACTTCTACAAATCTGGTTTATGTGGACTCTTAATGTTACTTGTGCATTTATATGTGGTTATGCAACGTTTCAGACATCTTTCTAGTTGATTTTCCTTGCACATTGCTTTAGCGATTTGGAAGGTTGTGTTGATCCAATCAGTGCATAGCTTAGTTTCGAGGATTTATGAAACTCGGAGCCTGATCCTTACCTTTCTCTTATTTCTCTTCCCCTAGTGTTAATTTAGAAGTGGAAGATTACTGATTTTATTGAATAATCATCAGAATTAGACAAATAATGTTAAATTTTGATATTAGATTAAGATTGTTAATTCCTTTTAAAATATCTCCTTAATATATAATATATACACAAATATATAAATGCTCAAATTATTATATATTTGTATGTCACAATGAAATGTGTGAAATTATATATAATATGTATTATATTGCAGAATCCAGTATTTTCTTTGAGACTTAATTTGTTATGTGTCGCTGTTATTACTAGTCTGCGATTTCAATATGGATATATGTTAACGTGGAGTCACATCCACAATGGAACATGACTCCATATGGATTCACGTTCCATTGTGAACATGACTCTTCATTGTATGTCCTAATTACATTAACATGTCGCACCCGATAATCATATCGGTGGACTTTTAACAAGTATAATACTTCATCATAAGTATCGATACTAAGCCGATACCAAAACATTAGGTGTGATATTATATTGGTCGCTGATTTATATCGATGAATATGTAAGATGATTTTATAATTATATTTATATATGTAATATGTAATAGCATATATATAATAATAACGTACATTATTATTACATATATTTATGTGTGTGTGTGTGTGGATATACACAAGTAATTATGATAATCATTATATATTGTTTATTCTTCCGTTTATTTACCGACTGAAGGTATATTACATTAACACCCCCTCTTAAATATATTACCTCAATGTAATATGTGAGTATAGATAATCATTTAATCTTTTCTCATAATATTAATATATCATTATGTAGATTTTATCTGATCGAAGCTATAAACATCAACACTCCCTCTTAGCTAGGGAAGATAAAATTCATCAAAATGCAATTTACACAAGATCAATACTTTTAAGAGAGAAGATATTACCTTATTGTGATATTAAGAGATATGGTCTGACCAAGAATATCAAGTCTCATGATATTTACCATAACTCAAAAAAAATATTTTACACATCATCTCAATATGATATCAGAGATATGGTCTAACCAAGAATATCAAGTCTCATAGTTCAAGATTTTCTTATTGGGAACCCTTTATTCTGAAAAATAACTTATTTTTTATGTCTTTGTTAAGTAATTATTTTTTATGTATACTCAACAATGTCAATTGCTCAAATATCATTCACATAAGATGCAACAATTACAATATCAGTTGAAGATGGAGCAACACAAGAAGGTTAGGTTCGAAGATCGAGGGTTTGTCTGAAATGGCGGTGACCCAGGGCCTCGATTTGCATGCAGGTCCAGAAACCCAACCTCTGAGCGGGTCCAGCAGCGAAACGGATGGGAGCCCTGTACGAAGTTTGGTGCCTGTACTGACAACCCATCTTTTCCAGGGAAGAATTGATGGGGTTATACAAAGATCTTCACGGGAACCCAAGGAGCACCCAGTAAGCTGAAAACCAGTAGGAAACAAGCTTGGGTCCCACAGCCAGAACAACAACCCAAGTCGATCACCTAGGAAGTACCAATCACAATTTATAACCGATTGGTGAGCATCAGAATTGAAACTGAAAGTTGGAAGGCATCAGTCAGAATGTTGCAAGAAAGGGGATTCTTTATGAAATGGGGTGGAGGCTGGCCAGCTTACCCCAAACTCAGGGCATGGGTGGACGAGGAATGGGGGCCGCATTTTGGCACCAAAACCCTGCCAAATGGCTTTTTCCTTATCATCGCCGGCTTTGAGAGAGAAAAAAATGATTATAATCTTTAATGGCCCATTCATGATGAATGGTATTGGCATGTACATTAAAGATTGGATCCCCAATTTCAATCCCAAGCAGGCCTCAATTGAGGAAATACCTATCTGGATAAGACTTTACAATCTCTCGTTTGAATACTGGAATGCTGAGACTCTGGAAACTATCGGCAATAAACTAGGCACATTCATGAAATCCGATGAGGCCATATCAAAGGAGGACCATTGTATGTATGCCCGCATTTGCATTATGTGGAAGCCACACCCATTACTCCCCAAAGATGTCAAGATCAAGACTGCTGACGGGTATTGGTGGCAAGAAATCCAGGTCGAAGAAATCTTGGAGAAATGGAAAACATGTAAAGTATGGGAACATAATGAGCAAGATTGCCAAAACCTCCAAAAGGGTAAAAATGTAGCAGATAGAAGCTTAGAAGATAGATTGTCCAAGATGTTTGCTACAGAAGATATGAACCTAACCGACCAATGAACAGATCAGGGTAATAAATCCCAACCGGATACAACCAACGTCGAGGCACCAATCAATCTAAATGTGGAGGTGCAGCCTCAGGCATTTCTTTAGATGAAGGCGACAAAGAAACCCTTATTACCGCTCAGGCTATGGAGGATCCAATTGGATTATCTGATACTACAGTCAATAGGGCCGAAGTACTTATCCACACAAAACCAGTGAACGCCTTGATGACCTGCCCTACGGTTCCTAAAACAGTAGAAGCCTCTGATGCTGCACAAAGAATGTTAGTTTACGAAGGGATCAACAATGCAGAACCCATTGGCTTCCTTGAATCCTCTGAAATCCCCCTCAAAGATATTCAGATGTCACCAACTAAATCAGAAATGGGGTTCTCTTCAGAGGCTGAAACATAACAAGGCAATCTCAAGGATGAATTTGGGCTCCTGGAGGAATTGGGTATTGTTGAACAGCGGTCGATCAGCCAAACCAATGCAAAATCAACCAAAGCCAAAATGGGAGGACACCGTTCCAAAGGGAGGAAATCTATTCAGAAACTGTTGGAAGATGTCGGTAACATGAAGGGCCAATCAAGCTAAGATTCGGGAGAGATTTATTATCTCCTGGACAACAATGAAAATCCTAATGTGGAACGTCAGGGGCTGCAATGCCTCTGACAAAAGGTGAATGATCAAGCAGGGTTTAGATCAGACGCACCCAGACATAGTATGCATTAAGGAGACTAAGCTCGATGGGGAAGCAACGGCGAGAACTTTTGGTGTACGACAGAAATGGTCTGGTTTCTTTGTGGATGCCGATGGGGCTTCAGGAGGCCTGGGAATCCTCTGGAATCCTAGGACGGTTCAACTGATGGCGGAATTGAAGTCTACTTCGTGGAAAGCGGTAAAGTAAGCTCTCTGACCTTAAATTTTACTGGGTATCTCATTAATGTATATGGCCTTGTTAAAATAGAAGACAAAAAATAGGTGTGGGGTGAAATCTCGAATTTCCTCAGTACTATAGATCAGTCCCTGGTAAACCTGGCTGGAGATTTTAATGCTACGCTTAGCCCTCTAGACAAAAGGGGGGTAGGGGTGGTCCATGCAGAAAGCAGGAAGATTTTCAAAACTTTGTGACCGACAATGGGCTTTTGGAAGTAGAAGCTAAAGGAGGGGCGTATACATGGACAAATAGAAGACGGGGCTTTTCAAATATTGCAGAAAAGATAGACCATTTCTTTCTAGCTGGTACTTGGAAAGATGCTCCCCTGCTCCACGAAGCTGAAGTTCTTGGACTTTCGAGGTCGGACCATTTCCCGGTATCCTTGATCATCCAGAAGGATGGAATACCTACTAGATGCCCATTTAAAATGGAAAAAATGTGGCTCCGAGAACCAGGATTCCCAGAAATGGTGGCTCGATGGTGGAATGTGGCACCTAAGGTGGAAGGATATTTGGCTTTCAAATTTTTCAAGAAACTCCAACACATCAAAAATAATTTAAAAGTATGGAACCGAGTACATTTTGGGGATATCTTTGCAGAGAAGAAAACTTTGGAAGACCAACTTAGTGATTTAAATAACAAAGTGTTGGCTGATGGAATGGATGAGATTGATTTTTTGACAGAGAAAGATCTATTGAGAAGATACAGTGAGATTTTGCAGCGAGAAGAAATTCACTGGAGGCAGAAATCTAGAGAAAATTGGTTGCAAGCAAGGGACCGAAATACTAAATTCTTTCATAGCTCCACCAAAGCTAAAATGAGTTTGAATAGAATTATTTCAATCAAAGCCTTGGATGGATCAGTAACTTCAGACGACAAGGAGATTAATAAGACTGCATTAGCTTTTTTCTCTAAAATATGGGGCAGTGAACATATCACCAATGATGCAGCGCAAGAGGACCTCCTTAAAGTGATAGAGGCTAAAATAAATCAGGAGGATAATTTGATGCTCATGGAACCCATCATGGGCTTGAAATTAAAGGTGGTTGTCTTCAATCTCGGTAGTGAGAAGGCTCTGGATCCAGACAGTTTTCAAGCTTTCTTCTATCAACAATTTTGGGATACCCTGAAGGACGAACTTTTGCAGGTGGTTGAGGAGTCGCGCAAAAGTCAAGTCATGCTAAAGGATTTTAATAATACACTAGTTGCCCTCATTCCGAAGAAAGAAAAACCGGGAGCATTTGATGATTTTTGGCCTATTTCAATTTGCAACACCATATATAAAATCATTTCTAAAGTGGCAGCTAACAGACTTAAACTAGTTCTGGAAAAATTAATCTCCCAAGAACAAAGTGGATTCACTCCAAACAGAAGCATAGTAGATGGGATAATAGTAGCCCATGAGGCCATTCACTCAGAAAAAACTTGCAAACAGCGAAAAATGATGGTAAAACTAGACATCAAAGAAGCCTACGACCGAGTTGATAGAGGATTTCTCAGTAAAGTTCTTCTAAAATTTGGCTTTTCACCTGAATGGGTCGCATGGATCTCTAGTATGATTTCAGGTTATAGAGCTTTGATTTTGATCAATGGAAGCCCACAGGGGTTTTTTTTCACCTCAAGAGGATTGAGGCAAGGCGGTCTTATTTCCCCTTTTCTATTCATCCTTCTTGCTAAAGTATTGGGGCATTCTATTACTAGTAAAAGGGAAGTTGGTATTTGGAAAGGCATTGAGATTGCTCGTGGCTTGAATCCTACCTCACATTCTCAATTTGCGGATGATACATGTCTCTTTGGGCAAGCCAATTTGCAGGAAGCAATGGTGATGAAAAATGTTTTATCAGCTTACAGTTCTGTGTTGGGACAATGTGTAAACTAGGACAAATTAGAGATCTTTTTCAACACTGAGAACGGAACACAAAATGCTATAGCGCATCTTTTTGGAGTCCACCTTGACAAACTACCAGGTAATTTTCTCGGCACACCTCTCTTTTTTGGATCCTCCAAATTCACCCACTGGAAAAATTTAATAGATGGCTGTATTTCAAAAATGGAGGGATGGAAATGCAAGTGGCTAACCATGGAAAGCAGAGTATTGATGTTGAAGATGGTGATTTCGGCAATGCCAATTTTTTCAAATTTCCTCAAAAGTAATTAAAACCATTCAGCAACAGATGAGGAAGTTCCTCTGGAATGGAGCCCATGACTATGACAAAATTCCTTTGACGGCATGGAAAAATCTTTGTGCCCCTAAGGGTAAGGGTGGTGTGGGTATGAGAAATTGGAGGCTGCTTAATGAATCTATGGGAGCCAAGTTGATCTGGCAGATGTTCAGTGTGCCAGACCAAAGATGGGTCAAAGTATTGCAAGCAAAATACCTTGACAGTCAGGAAAGAGACAGAATTTTCACTATTGCAAATCCACCCAAAGGCTCAGCTTTGTGGAACTTCCTACTGAGTTGCAGGCATCGAATCACCAATCACTTGACCTGGCAAGTGGGGGAGGGCAAAAAACCAAACTTCTAGAGTAATTCGTGGAACGGTCAAAAAGAATTGCAAGCTACAGATATTCCACAAAGAATCATTGATGCAACGTCTCAAAGCTGGGCCCTCAAGGTAGCGGACTCTATCGACCATTAGGCTTTCGAGGAAGGCAAATTTGTCAAAATGGAAAGATGTTGACACCTTGGGGTTGGCTTTACCCGACGCAGAATTTCTAAAGGAAATCCTCAACCATCGAGCCATTTTGTTCACCAATGAAATAGACACTCTGCAATGGTGTGGGTCCAAAAGTGGTAAATACTCAGTGAAGGTTGGCTATACTCTTCTTGAGGCCAAATTCCAGCAAGTTGAATGGGAGGAAAAGGTTTGTTGGCACAAGCATGTTCTCCCCAAAGGAGTGTTCACGTGGTTGGCTGGCAACAGGAAAACCCTCACAGGAGAAAAGTTGATGCGTATGGGCTTTGCAGGACCTTTCAGATGTGTCCTATGTAGGCAGGCAGAGGAAACAATAGATCACATGTTTATGAATTGTGAATTTGCATAGATAGCTTGGAAATTTGTTTTGTCAAAATTAGGATGGCAGCCTCCCATGCCAAAAAAACTTCAAGAATGGCTTGAATCATGGCAATGTCCAAAATCTAAATCCACTTTCGCATCATTTTGGATAGTAGTCCCGTCTACCATCCTATGGACTATCTAGAAGGAGAGGAATAGGTATATTTTTTAAGGAGAGAAAGAGGATACAAGAAGGTTCCTATCCAGACTAGAAAAATCCATCTCAGAACTAGTGTCAAACACTGCAGCCCAGGTGAATAGTTTCAAAACTCCATTCGATAACAGGGATCTCAAGATCCAAAAAGAATGGCCCCTTATCAAATTCAGGCCCGTTCAGGGGCATTGTAGGGCTAAACCTAGTGCAGGGGATCAAACCAAAACTTAGTGGCACCCACCTCCACCGAGCTAGATCAAAATCAATTTTGACGGTGCTTCTAAAGGAAATCCAGGCGCTGGCTATGTGGCAAGATCAGAGCATGGAGACATTGTGGCTCTGGGTGCATCGCGCTTGATGGATAGAACCAACAACGTTGCGGAATATCAAGCGGCACTAGGAGCAGCTCGAATGGAAAATACCTTGGGGGTGCAGAAATTGATTTTGGAGGGGGACTCTGTGCTAATCATCACTGGGATTAAAAAAGGTGAAATGGAGGCATGATATCTAAACCAATATGTCCGAAGTATACGAGTTATAAAGGTGAAATGGAGGCATGGTATCTAAACCAATATATCCGAAGTATACGGGTTATACTCAGTAGGAATCCAGAGGTCCAAATCTGCCACGTACGATGGGAAGCTAACGACCTAGCAGATTTACTCTCAAACATTTGGGTAAGGAGGCCATGTAATGAAAATAAAGAACTCATGGAGGACTTTAGTAAACTTGAAAATGGATGGGAATAGATGACGCAATTCATTTTGTGCATTGGAACTTTAAAAGATCAGCTTTTATGACAACGAGGGTGTGGGCAATAATCACAAGGTGATCTTGCGCAATTCAAGCGTGGCATGTGATCGAGCCCATTTGAAATCAATCAACTTGCTTGGAAACTTGGCACCGTGGGAAGACAAGTGTCAGTGCACAGTTTCGCATGAAGCCAAATTGCTGGAGTGACAGATTTGGTATCATTCTAAAATGAATACTTTGTACTCCCTCCTCCTCTCGCACAAGGTGGGGGTATTTGCAAGTTGTATTCATGAGAGCTTGTATGAAGATCAATTATTGTGACAACTTCCTGGGGGTTGATGCTAACGAACGTCTCTCTTTAAAGCAAGAAGCCTTGGGAGCATTATGTATCACAGCAAGCAAAAGCCAAGATCAGAGAGAGAAATTTGGATTGTCTTGGGGAGGTTTTCCACTTTGAATTTAGGAGATATGCACTGGTCATGGAGGCAAACTTCTCACTGCATTCTACAAACCAACTTCCCGCTTTTCGGGATGAGATCACGACACACAGGTTGGGCAACGTCTTTCATTTTGACGACCCAGAGTTTTTGAAGGTGTTGACTACAGTATTGGGGGAAGAGTTCCTCAACTTTGATTGGAGGTCGCGGACCAACTTGGACATCTCCTCCTTGTTCCTCGCTCTCGGCCTCATGGTCGGGAATTCGAAGACAGAGACTCTATCGGTGGCAAAACAATGTCTGGATCCCAAGTGGTCGCTAGGCATGGAAGACATAGTGGACTGTGTTGTGTTGGGCATGGGGCTTAAAATGCAGGGACCATGGCACTCGATTGGAGGTGGCCAAGGTGCGGTTCAGTCCTTGGTTGTATGGAGCTCTACGCAGCCCATGGAGGTGCGTCTCCCGGAGGTGAGAAGAGGCTGGGTAATGCTCCAGGATTTTTTGGAGAAGGTGGAGGAACGTCAAGCAAAGGGAAAACCGGCAAAGGAGAAGCGGCAGAAGACTACACCGGTGAAGTCTATAGCGCCAATCGATAGCACTGGAAGGCCTCAACCTCGTCGCCAACTCCAGAAGAAAGACTCGACTAGAGGAGCTGCAGTGTCTGGGTCTAGGGTCATCCTGAACTTTTCTCGGGAGGAGGCCCAGGGTTGGTTTTGGAAGTAAAGTATGGATGTGGGGAGGGCTTGTTTTTTTATGTTGCGTCATACACGAAGTTGGATTTACTATCCTTGTAAGCACTTGGTGCATGTTGGCATTTTGGGACTGGGAATTTACTATCTCTGTAAGCACTTGGTGCATTTTGGGACTGGTTATAGTTGGTTACGGTTAGCAGTGTTTAGACTGTTTTGATGTCATAAGTATGTAGGGTGGTTTTTTGCAGTATGGGAAAAATGATAGCATTTGCGAAAATCTTTTTGTAACCCCGATTATTATCAATACAAATTCAAAATTTACTGATAAAAAAAAAAGAATATCAAGTCTCATGATATTCACCATAACTCAAAAGTATTTTAGATATCACCTCAATATGACATTAGAGATATGGTCTGACCGAGAATATCAAGTCTCGTGATATTCACCATAACTCAAAGTATTTTAGATATCACCTCAATATGATATCAGAGATATGGTCTGGCCAAGAATATCAAGTCTCTTGATATTCACCATAACTCAAAGTATTTTAGATATCACCTCAATATGATATCAGAGATATGGTCTGGCCAAGAATATCAAGTCTCTTGATATTCACCATAACTCAAAAACATCCTATAGGTAATGTGCACTTACCATAAGAACATTTACATCATCTATTATGATCTCTTTCAGCCATCACATGATGTCTATCACAGTAGAAGATGTCATCTATCATGATCCGTTTCAGCCATCATGTGATGTCTATCACAATAGAAGATCAAGTTATTGTAAGATCGTCACCTTTCAATAACTTTAACAAATACAAGTGATAATCATTTGAAAGTCGTCACTTCCTCATGATTTACACAGGGCCCATATAGCCATAAAGAAATATTTTAATGTTTTCATTAGTAGAATAATCAAATTTCAATTACATCAAGTTTTACCTCAGAAGTGTTTTATCTTTATCAGTGAACTCCCTCTCAATCTGGTTCTTTAGAGTACAATTTTCTCTGAATACAATTCTAAGTTACTAACTTCAGCAAGGGTAGCTTGATTTTTTAGTCTTTCATGACATATTGTTGCAGTGTGACCATATTTGTCGCATCTATAACATTGTACTATAGAATAGTCTCTTGGTTTCTTGAACGGTTATTTACCATATGACTTCTTTCCCTTTTTCCTTTTAAAACTAGAGGCAAGAATCTGAACATCTTCATTTATGGGTTCGATAGTTCTTCTAGATATCAAATTACACTCTACTTGAATGCAGTCAACTTTTAGTCGATCAAATTTGGGGAGTTTCGAACGAGCACTTACTCCTTGTCTAAATTTTTCCCATGACATAGGGAGTCCATTTAAAGTTACCATAGTTAACTCTTTACTATCATAGATGTGACCGATCGTCGATAGTTGGTTTCTTAATTCTGTTATCCTCATAAAGTATGAGGTAATGGTCTCTCCTTTATTCATTTTAATATTAGAGACTTAATTTTTAAGAGTAAGGATCCTGCTAGTGTTCTTGATCTCATACATATTTTCTAGGGCTTTGAACATTTCATATGCAAAGTCTAACTTTGTGATAATGGGTAGTATATGATCTTTTAGTCCATCTACTAATAGCTCCATTGCTATAGTATTGTCCTTTTCCCATTGGCTCTTCTCATCATTCTCATTAGGAGGATTTACTACAATTGCTTTTAACTCATTCTTTCTTAGTATTAGCATCATCAGTAGTTTCCAAGATTCAAAATTTGAAGCACCTTCAAGTCTATCTTCAAGTCTGATTCCCTTCACCATTTTGTAGGTACAAGAATTTAAAAAATATAATTTTAAAACTGATCTTAATCTTTCTTCAATTTAATCAGATCTCCCTTCAAGTGGTTTAGACTTTAGAGAAGGAACCTTGCTCTGATACCATGTTAAATTTTGATATTAGATTAAGATTGTTAATTAATTTTAAAATATCTCCTTAATATATATACAAATATATAAATGCTCAAATTATTATATATCTGTATGTCACAATGAAATGTGTGAAATTATATATAATATGTATTATGGTGCAGAATCCAGTATTTTCTTTGAGACTTAATTTGTTATGTGTCGTTATTACTGGTCTGCAATTTCAATATGGATATATATGTTAACGTGGAGTCGTGTCCACAATGGAACATGACTCCATGTGGATTCACGTTCCATTGTGAACGTGACTCTTCATTGTATGCCCTAATTACATTAACATCTCACACCCGATAATCATATCGGTGGACATTTAACAAGTATAATACTTCATCACAAGTATCAGTACTAAGCCGATACCAAAACATTAGGTGTGATATTATATTAGTCGCTGGTTTATATCGATGAATATGTAAGATGATTTTATAATTATATTTATATATAGAATATGTAATAGTATATATATAATAATAACGTACATTATATACACACACACACACACGCACACACACAAGTAATTATAATAATCATTATATATTATTTATTCTTCCATTTATTTACCGACTGAAGCTATATTACATTAACACCCCCTCTTAAATATATTACCTCAATGTAATATGTGAGTATAGATAATCATTTAATCTTTCTCATAATATTTATATATCATTATGTAGATTTTATCTGATCGAAGCTATAAACATCAACAAATAAGTCTATTGCATTAAAATTTTGTGTCTATAGATAGAAATATAAATAGTAAGACAAAGTATATTGAATGCAACTAAACATAAAATTATAATATTTCATACTATATAAATACATTAAAATATTTACACAAAATAAATGAGAAAACATATTGAAGGATGTATTTTTCACTATCAAACTATTATAATAAGTATATTGCTTTAATTTCATTTAAATGGTTTAGTTTAATTTATTTTAACATTTCTTTTTAATTATTCAATTAGAAAATTTTAATTCTTTAAGTTGATCTTCTTATTTATAGATAATTAATAAATATGTTGGTTTATATTATTTATTTATTTTGTATAATTTGATATGTTAATAATTGAGGGATTAACTATTGAACATTAATCATTGCATTGTATTTTTATATAATATTGAGAATATAGAAAAGTAAATAAATGAATATGTGAACAAATCTAACAATTTATAATCTTTATCTTTATAATATTTAATAATTATGAACCAAATTAATTTCTAAATTTAACCTTTTTAGTTTATGGAAAAAAATTTCAGCAAATAAATTAATATCTTATTTTCAAAAGTGAAAATTTATATTTTTAATACTAATAATTATTTTTACAAATACTAAATTATCTTCTAAATATTATTAAATCTTGTACATACTAAAATAAAATATTAAAACAATAAAAAAAACATATATTTTGTCATAGCAATCCATGAAATTAAAACCCACCATTAATTGAAGTATCACCTATTTTTAAAGTTTTTTATGATGCATAGGTAAACCTATGGATTAAGAAAATATGTCATCCAATGGAAGAAAATAAGAAATTGTTTGGGCTTTTTCTTTTGTGAAGACATATATTTTTATAATCAAGCGCACTTTTGAGCAAGTGTGTTCTCAAGCTTCAACATAGGCATTACATTGTCGGTTATTCGAAACATCTTTTTCTATTTTAACATTTTCCCCTAAAAACCTTAGCTTAGATTTTAGGATTTTTTGAAAGACTCAAATAAAAGTGTTGTATGCTGAATGTGGACCTCTTAATTCAACACAAACACAACATAGTCCTTACACAATCGATGAATTCACAAAGACAAACATGAATTGTTTGCTCTGCAAATGCGATTGAAGCGACCTGTTGC
>MU227763.1:32419-43470 GCA_018584345.1 Thuja plicata
AATATGTCAAGGAGATACTAAAAACTTTTGGAATGGAAGATTCAAAAT
The DNA here is from genome assembly GCA_018584345.1 of Thuja plicata. Lineage (NCBI taxonomy): Eukaryota > Viridiplantae > Streptophyta > Pinopsida > Cupressales > Cupressaceae > Thuja > Thuja plicata. Next base: position 32,468 of record MU227763.1, read on the forward strand.
CAGTGAGTACACCCATGGCTACTGGACAAAAGTTAACAAAAAATGATGATACAAAAGAAGTGAATCAAACCCTTTACAAGTCAATGATTGGAAAGCTGCAATATGTTGTGCACAATATACCTGATATTGTACTGGCTGTTGCAATTGTTGCAAGATTTTCTGCCAATCCCAAGGAAACTCATGTGATGGTAATAAAAAGAATTCTAAGATATTTGAAAGGAACAGATGAATATGGTATGTATTACAAGAAGAATGATAAGTTTGAGCTCAGAGTTTACACTGACTCTGATTGGGCTGGAAATGTGGATGATAGGAAAAGCACCACAGGTGGAGCATTTCTTTTAGGAAAAAGATTGGTTTCATGGACAAGCAAGAAACAGAATTGTACGTTAGGATCTATAGTTGAAGCAGAGTATGTGGCAGCAGCAATTAATTGTTCTAATATTGTGTGGTTGAAGATACTATTGAAAAGTATGAAAGAAGAAATCATAGAACCAGTTGTTATATATTGTGATAACACGAGTGCCATTAATATTTCTAAGAACCCTATGATGCACTCTAAGACAACGCATATAGCTATCAAGTATCATTACTTGAGGGAGCTAGTTTAGAAGAAGGAAGTGAGACTGGAATATGTGCATACTAAGGAACAATTAGTAGACATATTTACAAAGGCACTACTCAAGGATGCTCATGAGTATATGTGAGATAAATTAGGGGTGATTCCCCTAACTGAGGCTAATTAGTTCAGAATGATCTTGTTGCATCAAATATCATATTCAGAATATTTGACACATTGATGCACAGGTAGTCACACTTTAGGATGTTGCCTAAAGATGTGAAAGACAGACAAGGACAGACAAGAGGATCAGTCATAAGCAAGATGATAGGAACAACATTATACTAAGTTAGCACGGAAGAATCTGCATGATGAAGATGTCAACGTCTTTGGCATTGTTGTCAAAGAGGGAGAGTTTACTATACTTAGAAATAAAGGGAGAGTTTACTGAAAGTGGGAGTCTACAGATGAACAGAGGATAGAAATATTTCAGTGTGATTATAGACACAGAGGGAGAAATGTTTTACAAGATGAGAATCAGAACGAAGCTAAAGACATTAATGAAGATTTGTTCATATCAACGAACACAAGCAAACTTTTTGGATTGTATGGTAACTATGTTTTGTTTTATTATTTAGTGTTTTCGTCAATGCCAAAGAGGGAGATTGTTAGAAATCTACAATGGAAACAATTCTTGTTTTTTCATTGATGTCAAACCTTAATTGGTGAGACTATTGTTATTTGTTTGGGTACCATATCTATTGATTGATGAAGAAGATTTGAAGGCAAGTATAACAAGAAGACCAAGTGAAATGGTTGAGTTATGAGAAATCACAAGGGTACTTGATCAGTTGGCACATTGGCAAAGTAATGTGTTGTTTATCTTTTGATGACAGTTTACTAAGAACAATTTATGCCAAGCAAAGTTTGTAATGACCGAGCGTCGGTAAATTGCCGAGGAAACTAGTGATGACCGAGCGGAAGAATACAGTGTTGGCCGAGTAGCAATATTTTGGTAATTGTTGAGATTTGAGATCTTTGGCCGACATAATTAAATTTATTGGGATATGTAAAGTTAATTGAGGATAAGCACGATTGGTCCTCACTATTTAAATGCACGGGTAACCGTAATTAATGCATGGATCCAAGATTTAATTAGTGTTTTCTTTGGAGGAGTAAATTAAATGTAAAGATGGAAAGATCTGTTGGATCTGGCCTTACCTAAGATCTACGATCTTGATTAAGCGGAAAAGATTTATTTTACCTAGATGAAGAGGTATAAGATAACCTCAAGGGGTTATTCAGGAATGTGAAGAAAAAAAAATATAAAAAAGTGTATGCAAGAGGATTGCATGGTTAATTGACTAATTGGCATGATCTAGCAGAGAAAGCTGAGCATAGAAGCAGAGAGTTGCGAGAGTGATTGCTTGATGGATTTCCAAGCAAATCTGAAGATTGAAAAGAGAATGGAGGCCACTCAATGAATTAGCATTAGAGCTTAATTGGATCTGGATTTGCAAAGTAAGTTGTATGTATCAGATCACACCTGCTAATTACTTTTTAACCATTGTATCAGTCAAAATCGTTTAACCAGGTTGACCTAACAGTCATTGTATAAATCCTTTGAGCAAGGTGACATTCAGGTGGAATGTTCTAATTCCTATAACAAGACCACTCCTGACAGGGTGATTAAATCCTTTGACCAGGTCACATTTAACAATGTGTTTTGTAACCTTTAACAGGGTTGGCTCCTAACAGAGCTCACTTTAGAAGAGTGAAAACATGATAGCATGTTATTGGTGGTTTTTCCCAAATTGGGTTTCCACGTTAAATATTGGTGTCAACTTGTGTGAATGTTTATGTTGTGTTTTATTGTTAAGTTTCTACAAGCTGATTACATTTGAATAGTAAACTACATATGTATGTTGTTGATTTATGCTATTGCTGCCGAGAAGATGAGTTGTTCAAAGTGGTATAAAGTTTAAATTGGTACATCTAGACCTGAGGATAACTGATTCACCCCCCCCCCCTCTCAGTTATTCTAAATTCATTCTAACAGTATATGGGTCGCTGAGGGCACAAAAATGACTATATTTGAAGATACGATCAACCACAACCAAGATCATTGTCTTGCCACCTGATTTAGGAATCCCTTCAATGAAATCCATAGAAATATCAGTCCAAATCCGTGTGGGGATGGGCAAGGGTTCCAACAATCCAGGAAGGAGTGTCGTTTCACCCTTGTGGCGTTGGCAGGTATCACATTTAGTCACCATCTGTTGAATCATCTATTTCATTCCTTTCCAAAAGAATTTCTACCTTGCCCGCTCATAAGTTTTGAGGAACCCAAAGTGCCCTGTCGAAGGAGAAGCGTGGAGTTCATAAAAGATAGCCTCTTGCAAATCTGGATTCTGCGAAAGCACTAGACGCCCCTTGTATCAGAGAGAAGCACCATCCCAAGAGTAATGTGGTACATCAGAAGGATTATTAGCCAACTGGTGAATGATTTGAGATAAAGAGGAGTCACTAACATAGCCCTGCTGAACAGATTCTAACCAATTGGGAATTGGCATAGAAATAGCTGAAAGGGAAGCTTGATCATCAAATGTGCGAGAAAGAGCATATGCCACAATATTGTCCTTACACTTCTTGTAGGTGATCTAATAATCATACCCCATGAGTTTGCTGACCCATTTCTATTGTGCAGGGGAGGATACTCGTTGTTCCAGGAAATATTTTAGACTTTGGTCATCGGTCTTGATGCAAAAATGACTCCCTAGGAGGTATGGCTGCCACTTCTGTACAACATGCAAAATAGCCATCATTTCTTTTTCATATGTAGATAGGGCTAAATTCTTACCAGAAAGGGCTTTGCTAGTGAATGCAATAGGATGGTCATCTTGAAGGAGAACAACACCCAATCCATTACCACAAGCGTCACTCCCAATAGTGAAGGGCTTGGAAAAATCTGGCGTAGTGAGAACAGGTGTACTACACATAGCTTGTTTCGGTTGTTCAAACGCATTCTCAGCAACATGGGTTCAGGTAAAAGCATCATTTTTTAACATAGTTGTCAATGGTGCCGCAATCTTCCCGTAATTCTTGACAAACTTGCGGTAATAGCTCTTGAGAGTTTGAGGATGAGGCCAATTTTTCATGGCATCTATTTTTGTAGGATCCCCCCGAACCCCTTGGTGTGCAACAATATGCCCGAGATACTCCACTTCCTCCTGGAAAAACACACATTTAGATTGTTTCGCACAAAGTTGATGATCAGAGAGAAGTTGCATTACGAGCTCCAGATGATGGAGATGCTCAGCCCAGGTTTTTCTATAGATGAGGATATCATCGAAGAATACTAGAATAAATTTCTGGAAGTAGGGCCGAAACATTTTATTCATCACTGCCTGAAATGTTGAAGGAGCATTAATGAGGCCAAAGGGCATGACTAAAAATTTATAGTGACCATCATGTGTGTGGAAGGCTATTTTAGGGATATCCTCCTCATTAACCCTAATTTGATGATACCCAGAAAGAAGATCCAACTTGGAGAAAAAATGAACGCCATGAAGCTCACCAAGAAGTTCATCAACAACCGGAATGGGAAACTTATCCTTTATGGTGAGATGATTAAGTGCTCAGAAGTCAATGTAGAGTTGCCATGACCCATCTTTTTTGCGGACAAGCATAATTGGAGAAGAAAAGGAACTGGTACTAGGGCAAATAATACATTGCTTTAGTAAGTCACGAACGAGCATCTCAATTTTGGTCTTCTGATGAAATGGTAGCGGTAGGGCTTGATGTTGGGCGGAATGCTGCCAGGAAGGAACTGAATACGGTGGTCCTCTGGGCGATAAGGTGGCAATCCCACAGGTTCAGCAAATCCACCTAAATACTTATCCAAAATTTGTTGTAGATCTGCAAGAGTACTAGAGACCGTTGATGGTTGCATCTGAATGGAATGGAACTGAGCGATGACACCATGTGAATTCTTCTTAAGAATATTTTCTATACGATGTGAACTGATGATGCTGAGAGACCCCAGTTGTAAGCCTTTCAAAGTGTGTTGTTGCCCATTGGCTAAAAACTGCATCCAAAGTTCAGCAAAATCCCATAGAATGGGACCAAGAGTGCATAACCATTGGGTGCCCAAAACCACATCACATCCACCTAAGGGCAAGGCAAACGTGTCAGAGCGCAGGTTATAATCTCCAATAGAGAGACGCACATTGTGACATTTCCCTTTGCAAGGCAAAGTGCCCCCATTGGCAATCATGACTTCAAAGCTAGAGCAGGGATGGACAAAGCAATCAGCCTGTTTGGCTATTCGGGGGTCAATGAAGTTATGAGTGCTACCAGAATCAATGAGTATAGTAAGAGGGATCTTCTTAAAGTAACCTTGGACTCGCATGGTTTGTGGAGTAGTGACTCTTGCCAAAGCATGGACGGATATCTCTGGTTGGGCTTCTGGCGAAGGAGGTTCAGCAAGCGGTTGTTGAGGCTCAACCTCATCATCTATTGTTTCCTAAGCATCTACATACTCTTCTAGTTCTGGTGGAGAATCCACATCCAAGAGATAGAGCTTTTTTTGAACACATCTATGGCCCCGGGACCATTTCTCATCACAATTATAACAAATCCCTTTTACTCGACAGGCCCGCATCTCTGTTTCAAACAAGTGCTTGATAGGAGTAGTTCTGGGAGCTGGTGTGACTTGAGGGTGTGGAGAACCCGTATTTCGGAATGGAACAAAATTGGATCTGGAACATTTTAGAGCACTAATCTTTTCCTCTACTAACTTAGCCAACCTAAGGGCTTCCATCATTGTAGTGGGTCGGAACATTTTCACTTCAAATCGAAGTGCATCCTTCAGACCACTGACAAAACAACTGTGGAAGAATTCATCAAACAATCCCTCTGTGTGATTAGCTAATTTTTCAAAATCTGTTTGGTATTCTCTCACTCTGCTTGTTTGGTGAAGTTTAGTGAGTGCTCTTGTGAAGTCATCAAAAGCACTAGGGCCAAAGCCCTGCAAAAGGAGTGTGCACAATTCTGTCCAGGTTGGGTCTTCATGAGCCTTGATGTACCAAGCAAACCATTGAAGAGCTTCATGTTCCAAATGAAAAGATGCAAGCGGGACTTTGTTGATATCCAGAGTATTATGCAAGCTGAAATACTGCTCTGCCCGGTAAATCCATCCACTCGGATTAGCACCATCGAAGCGAGGAAAATCAAGCTTCAGTCCACGAAAATTGCCAGAAGAAAACCTAGCATCTACAGAAGAGTCTAGTGGCTGTCGATTGTTCATGGTTGAATGCTGAAGAGTAAGACCGAGAAATTTTTCATCCAGATCTTGAAGTTTGGTCTTGAGGGATGCAAGTTCCCCCTCCATGATTTTTGCTCCTGCACAGGTGACAACCATATAGCAGGATTTATTTTTATTTTTTTGAAATGGGTAGAAAAATAGAAACATAAACTTTTTTAGTTAGGGAAAACTTGGATTTGGGCAAAAAACAGATGGTTAATGGGGGTTTGACGAGTGGTTGGACACTTTCTAATGAAAAGGGAAAAATAAAAATGAGGGTTTCAGGGGTGCTGAGGCAAAATGGGAAGAGCGGTCGAAGAGGGACAAAGGAGCAGAATTAGGAAATGAACCTTGTGGCCAGATTTGGTGGTGATTGGTTGAGAATCAAAAAAGTTAGGGCAAACCCTGAAATTAGATAAATGAGGGATTTAGGGCTTCGATATATGGAATTTGGGGTAGGGTCCTCAAGGAAGGAATTATGTGGAATGGTATTTTGGGGGGTTCTAGGTAACTTTGAAAGGAAACAAGAAGAAAGCAAGGAAGCTATGGCTAAAAAATGGAAATCACTCGTATACTAACAACTTAAATGAACTACTGCAAGAACAAGAATTGTTGTAATTTCAAATGAACCCAGATGCAAAAAAGAAGTATTGTAATTAACACAGCACCTGAAGGCCACGACGGAAAAAAAAAAAAAATTTGACAGAATTTCCACCCACCGAGCCTAAGAAAGTGCTCTGATACCAGATGAGAGGAACCTCTTGCAACAATATGATGAACATGCATGAAATAACAGAAATATAGAGTAGCAGTAGAGCTCAGAGTGAATCTATTGATCGCGGGCCACTTCGAGGGGGTAACCTTCTTTGAGCAAGCTCAATACAATAAATTTGTCGGTACCTTCAAAGGCCTCAACACACTTATATACTAAGTATAAGCTAGACAAGTATTACTACCTATGCATGTGGGATAATAAAATATACTCACGGGAAGACTTACAAAGCATATGTGTCCAACAACACTACACTAACAAAATAAACAAAAGGGACACAGGTTCCTAATAGTTGAGGAGAAGAGTGTGGATAGATTGAAGATGGATAATCCTTAAAGTTGAGGAGAGTTCTTATGAAAATAGAGAAGGTGAAAGGAAATTTAGAACAAAGATGAAATCTACTTAGAACAAGATATAAGTTTAAAGGAAAATGTAGCAAATTCATTGTAGATAGTGGTATCACTAACAATTTAGTGTTAGAAGAGATGGTGGAGAAACTAAAGCCAAAAAAGCTACAACTTCTAACTTCCTACAAGTTTTCATAGTTGTAGAAAGGACACTAGTTGTTGGTAAGTGAGTAGTGTCTAGATAATTTTTACATTGGAAATTATAAAGATGAGATAAAGTGCGATATAGTGTGATATAGTGTGAATAGATGCATGCCACATTACATTAGGTAGACCTTGGTAGTATGATAGGTAGGGCATTCATGATGGAAATAATAATTTTTTTAAATGTTGAAGTTCGCAACACAAACAACTAGGATCAAACAACAAACGAAGACACCTTCCACAAGCAAGGGTAGCAAGAAAATAATTGTTGTATTAATCAAAAGTAGAAATATTACAATATGCAAGATTACATAATATAAGGATGATTTACAATGAAGATATCAATTGCTTTTATAGAAAGCAATAGATCTAGAAATAGAAAAGCTAACTCAAACTAAAATTGGCAAACTGAAGCTAAGATATGCAAACTAGAAGTGCATGACATGCACCATATGCAAACTAGAGCCTAACTAAATTAGACTAGGCCAAATTTAGACTCACTAAGTGAACTTAAGCTAGAGGGTGAATGTGCAAACATGTGCTTTAACTATGCATGAAAATATTCTCTAGCATGAACATAATTAATTAAAGCAACATATGCAAGTGTGCTTAAAGCAACCAACATGCATGTTCTTACCCCCCCCACCCCCCCTCAAGTGAAACTTAGGGAGACAAAAAAACTATATGCATGAAATGCATGAATGATTCCTGACAACAAAGGCCTAACTAGGTAACCATGTACAATGAAATCTCTCAAAGAAGAGAAAAAAGGAGAAAAATCACATGGGAAAAAACCCCTCTCCAAAAGTGACAGATGCCACTACATGAAGTGCAGAAGAACCTCCTCTAGGACACAAGAAAAGTGTGGACACCTGTCGAATGATAATTGTCATAGTGTTGAATGAAGAACCTTCCTTGAAACCAAGATGATGATCAAGATCAATTTGTATGAGTTCCCTCAACAACACTACTCAAACAATGAGCATATGGCAATCAAAGAAAAAACATCTGTCAACCGAAGATACAAAAGACAACAATCTACATGAGTGCCCCCAACGACACTACTCGAACAATGAGAATATGGAAAACATAGGCAGAGCATATGTCAGTCAAACATGTAGATGACACATGAATATGTATGAGTGACCCAAACGACACTACTCAACTATGCAAGATCAAAGTGCTAGTAAAAAATATAGATGCCAATATTCTAAAGAACTAATCAACAACATAACCAAGGAAGCATTAGCACAAACAATAGAAACCCCCCATAATGCTAACAAAGGTGAGGCTTGATAGGTCCACTGAAACTCTGTGTTACTAAGAAGAAGATAAAGGCAAGGCTCATGCAGAAAGAGCATGACCTTTGTCTGTTCGCGATGAAAAAGTTTGAGGAGATGAAATATGATGTTGTGTCATGGCCTCCTCTAAAGCCTCTCATTGCTTCCAACACCTGGAAACTGGATGACCTTCCTTTCCACAGAAATTGCAAGGATCACCTGATTTCTACTTAGTCTTGGAGGAAGACTCACCAGACTGAGATTAAGGATAAGGAGATCGAATGAAATTTTCCATACTGACTCTATGCAAGAGAAACCCCCCACCACAAGATACATAAACCCTCCTGCAACTAGATAGTCAGGAAATCTCAAAATAAATAATTTTGAGAACAATGTATACCTGATCAAAACTTTGCAAAAGGAGACCAAATATCTTTGTAGAGGATTCTGAGAGCTTTCCAACGATGTGCGGAAGTCAGAAAATAAAGTTTGTTTGCTCAAGTTATGGCCCCATAAGCATAAAAAAAGAACCCTGAGTTTAGAGGTATGGTACACAAAAATGCTACACAAACTGATCAAACCACCACCATATTTAGATTGTCATCGGAATCAGGGTTCCAATGATATGTTGTTTGCCCAATTTCAAGCCTGTATGACAAAGTTATGACAAAAACATTGAAGACATGTTTTTGAAGGGAAAAACAAGAAAAAAAATAGAAGAACGACTATATTTAGGGAGGTGCTATTTTTGGTAGACCAACCAAAAAAACCTTAGACATGTTGTTGACATCAGAGCGCCCAAAAACCTATAAATCAATATAAAAAATGTCGAAATCAAAGGTTGTCAAATTTGGGGGTATTTTTTCAGGGGTTAACACACATAACGAAACTAGCATGCATAATGAGGCACTAACGTCATCACTGCAGATGCACAAAGCATAGGGGAAAAAAATCACAAAGGTTAAAAAAATTTCACGTATTTTTTTTCTTAAATATTTTAATGCAATTTTTTCTTGTAATATTTTTGCTTTTGAGGAATATAGCAATTATTTTCTTCCCACCCTTGCTTGTGGAAGGTGTTTTTGTTTGTTGTTTGATCCTAGTTGCTTGTGTTGCAAACTTCAACATGGTATTAGAGCCTAACTAGATTAGACTGAGCTAAATTTAGACTCACTAAGTGAACTTAAGCTAGAGCATGAATGTGCAAACATGTGCTTTAATTATGCAAAATAATATGCATGAGAATATTCTCTAGCATGTGCATAATTAATTAAAGCAACATATCCAAGTATGCCTAAAGCAACTAATATGCATGCTCTAACAATAAAGTTAACAAAGGTGGGAAGAAGAATCTCCCTTTTGAACCCACCATGTAGCTTCATGGGAGCTTCACCCTCCTTGATGAAAAGTGTCATGTTCTTGTTGTCTAGCACTTTGCTCTACCACTTTAATGTTTTCCCTTTACGAGACATTCACATGGCTAGGGAGATGATCTCTTCCCTCACTTCAAAACTAATACCTCCTATTGGAAAATTGAATGGAGATGTTTTCATTGTAAGTATTTAGGCATTCCAAAAAGGGATTTATGCCTCCTTCATAACAAATACACCAAAGGATTTTGTCTCCTTTAACCTCCTCATACAAAACCGATTCAATTTATGACTTATCGCCACCCATAATGGTGATCCTATTACACCAAAATGTAGGGTGGTAGAATGATAAGCAAGCATTGGTGAGATGGGTGTTTCTACAATAGTGTCCATGGAACCTCAACTACTGGAGATTAAAATTTTAAAAAAAAAAATGGTTTTGAAAAATCTCAAACTTTTGTTGGAAGTGCTAGAACAATAGCGTTCTCCACCTCACAAACTACGTCATGATTGCAAAAAATCAAAGCGCATAAAAACTAAATGATGATACATACCCAATGAGAATCATTTTTAAATGGCATTGTCAAGACAATATAAAATCCCCACCTTTGCTTAGGAACATCACTTTGCAATCTTTAGCATGCAACTTCATAAATATATTCGATCTATTTATCCTAGTCACCTCCCCATTCTAAAGAATTGGAAAAGATGATTAGGATTGTAAACATTGGGAAGAAATTTCAACCATTGAATTCCCATGAAAAGTTGATTCTTCATGTAAGAAAATGTTGTAGATATCCTCGACATATAATTGTAAGGGTTTTGAGATGCTCACATTGAATTAGGATCAATATTGTTAGTGGGGTCTAATTAGAGGTCCTAATGTTCTTATAGATGGAAGTGTTATAGTTTAGGCTTGTTGAATTGGAAATGGTGTCAAAATTTTGCACTTATAGTTAGCACTAACTATCGGGAATCATTTAAAAATAGCCATATTCAAGTAAGACATAATAATAATAATAATAATAATAATAATAACTGGTTATGGGAACCTATGTGTATGCATCCTTTGAGAAACCTTGTGAGGACAATTGTGTGCGACTTTGATCTCATTCAAAAGGTAGTACATAGGTAGTCCTTAAGAAAAGGGTGCACGCATGACCTCA
>MU227763.1:58067-68889 GCA_018584345.1 Thuja plicata
ACTATTAGGAACCTGTGTCCCTTTTGTTTATTTTGTTAGTGTAGTGTTGTTGGACACATATGCTTTGTAAGTCTTCCCGTGAGTATATTTTATTATCCCACATGCATAGGTAGTAATACTTGTCTAGATTATACTTAGTATATAAGTGTGTGTTGAGGCCTTTGAAGGTACCGACGAATTTATTGTTTGAGCTTGCTCAAAGGAGGTTACCCCCTCAAAGTGTCCCATGATCAATAGATTCACTCTGAGCTCTACTGCTACTCTATATTTCTGTTATTTCGTGCATGTTCATCATATTGTTGCAAGAGGTTCCTCTCATCTGGTATCATAGCACTTTCTTAGGCTCGGTGGGTGGAAATTCTGTCAATTTTTTTTTTCCGTCGTTTCCTTCAGGTGCTGTGTTAATTATAATACTTGTTTTTTGCATCTAGGCTCATTTCAAATTACAACAATTCTTGTTCTTGTAGTAGTTCATTTAAGTTGTTAGTATCCGAGTGATTTCCATTTTTTAGCCATAGCTTCCTTGCTTTCTTCTTGTTTCCTCTCAAAGTTCCCTAGAACCCCCCAAAATACCATTCCGCATAATTCCTTCCTTGAGGACCCTACCCCAAATTCCATATATCGAAGCCCTAAATCCCTCATTTATCTAATTTCAGGGTTTTCCCTAACATTTTTTATTCTCAACCAATCGCCACCAAATCTAGCCACAATGTTCATTTCCTAATTCTGCTCCTTTGTCCCTCTTCGACCGCTCTTCCCATTCCGCCTCACCACCCCTGAAACCCTCATTTTTATTTTTCCCTTTTCTTCAGAAAGTGTCCAACCACTCGTCAAACCCCCATTAACCATCTGCTTTTTTCTCAAATCCAAGTTTTCCCTAACTTAAAAAGTTTATGTTTCTATTTTTCTACCCATTTCAAAAAAATAAAAATAAAAAATCCTGCTATATGGTTGTCACCCGTGCAGGAGCAAAAATCATGGAGGGGGAACTTGCATCCCTCAAGACCAAACTTCAAGATCTGGATGAAAAATTTCTCGGTCTTACTCTTCAGCATTCAACCATGAACAATCAACGGCCACTAGACTCTTTTGCAGATGCTGGGTTTTCTTCTAGCAATTTTTGCGGACCGAATCTTGATTTTTCTCGCTTCGATGGTGCTAATCCGAGTGGATGGATTTACCGGGCAAAGTAGTATTTCAGCTTGCATAATACTCTGGATATCAACAAAGTCCCGCTTGCATCTTTTCATTTGGAACATGAAGCTCTTCAATGGTTTCCTTGGTACATCAAGGCTCATGAAGACCCAACCTGGACAGAATTGTGCACACTCCTTTTGCAGTGCTTTGGCCCTAGTGCTTTTGATGACTTCACAGGAGCACTCACTAAACTTCACCAAACAAGCAGAGTGAGAGAATACCAGACAGAGTTTGAAAAATTAGCTAATCACAAAGAGGGATTGTTTGATGAATTCTTCCACAGTTGTTTTGTCAGTGGTCTGAAGGATGCACTTCGATTTGAAGTGAAAATGTTTCGGCCCACTACAATGATGGAAGCCCTTAGGTTGGCTAAGTTAGTAGAGGAAAAGATTAGTTCTCTACAACGTTCCAGATCCAATTTTGTTCCATTTTGAAATACGGGTTCTCCACACTCTCAAGTCACGCCAGCTCCCAGAACTACTCCTATCAAGCACTTGTCTGAAACAGAGATGCGGGCCTGTCGAGAAAAAGGGCTTTGTTATAATTGTGATGAGAAATGGTCCCAGGGCCATAGATGTGTTCAACAAAAGCTCTATCTCTTGGATGTGGATTCTCCACCTGAACTAGAAGAGTATGTAGATGCTTAGGAAATAGTAGATGATGAGGTTGAGCCTCAACAACCACTTGCTGAACCTCCTTCGCCAGAAGCCCAACCAGAGATATCTTTCCATGCTTTGGCAGGAGTCACTACTCCACAAACCATGCGGGTCCAAGGTTACTTCAAGAAGATCCCTCTTACTATACTCATTGATTCTGGTAGCACTCATAACTTCATTGACCCCCAAATAGCCAAACAGGCGGATTGCTTTGTCCATCCCTACTCTAGCTTTGAAGTCATGATTGCCAATGGGGGCACTTTACCTTACAAAGGGAAATGTTGCAATGTGCATCTCTCTATTGGAGATTATAACCTGCGCTCTGACATGTTTTCCTTTCCCTTAGGTGGATGTGATGTGGTTTTGGGCACCCAATGGTTACGCACTCTTGGTCCCATTCTATGGGATTTTGCTGAACTTTGGATGCATTTTTTAGCCAATGGGCAACAACACACTTTGAAAGGCTTACAACCGGGGTCTCTCAGCATCATCAATTCACATCATATGAAAAAGCTTCTTAAGAAGAATTCACATGGTGTCATCGCTCAGCTCCATTCCATTCTGATGCAACCATCAACGGTCTCTAGTACTCTTGCAGATCTACAACAAATTTTGGATAAGTATTCAGGTGGATTTGTTGAACCTATGGGATTTCCACCTTATCGCCCAGAGGACCACTATATTCAACTCCTTCCTGGCAGCATTCCGCCCAACATCAAGCCCTACCGCTACCCATTTCATCAGAAGACCAAAATTGAGATGCTCATTTGTGACTTACTGAAGCAAGGTATTATTCACCCTAGTACCAGTTCCTTTTCTTCTCCAATTATGCTTGTCCACAAAAAAGATGGGTCATGGCGACTCTGCATTGACTTCTGAGCACTTAATCATCTCACCATAAAGGATAAGTTTCCCATTCCGGTTGTTGATGAACTTCTTGGTGAGCTTCATGGCGCTCATTTTTTCTCCAAGTTGGATCTTCTTTCTGGGTATCATCAAATTAGGGTTAATGAGGAGGATATCCCTAAAATAGCCTTTCGCACACATGATGATCACTATGAATTTTTAGTCATGCCCTTTGGCCTCACTAATGCTCCTTCAACATTTTAGGCAGTGATGAATAAAATATTTTGGCCCTACCTCCGAAAATTCATTCTGGTCTTCTTCGATGATATCCTCATCTATAGAAAAACCTGGGCTGAGCATCTCCATCATCTGGAGCTCATAATGCAACTTCTCTCTAATCATCAACTTTGTGCGAAACAATCTAAATGTGTGTTTGGCCAGGAGGAAGTGGAGTATCTCGGGCATATTGTTGCACACCAAGGGGTTCGGGGGGGATCCTACAAAAATAGATGCCATGAAAAATTGGCCGCATCCTCAAACTCTCAAGAGCCTTCATGGTTTTTTGGGGCTGATTGGCTATTACCGCAAGTTTGTCAAGAATTACGGGAAGATTGCGGCACCATTGACAACTATGTTAAAAAATTATGCTTTTACCTGAACCCATGTTGCTGAGAATGCGTTTGAACAACTGAAACAAGCTATGTGTAGTACACCTGTTCTCACTACGCCAGATTTTTCCAAGCCCTTCACTATTGAGAGTGACGCTTGCGGTAATGGATTGGGTGTTGTTCTCCTTCAAGATGACGATCCTATTGCATTCACTAGCAAAGCCCTTTCTGGTAAGAATTTAGCCCTATCTACATATGAAAAAGAAATGATGTCTATTTTGCATGTTGTACAGAAGTGGCGGCCATACCTCCTAGGGAGTCATTTTTGCATGAAGACCGATGACCAAAGTCTGAAATATTTCTTGGAACAACGAGTATCCTCCCCTGCACAACAGAAATGGGTCAGCAAACTCATGGGGTATGATTTTGAGATCACCTACAAGAAGTGTAAGGACAATATTGTGGCAGATGCTCTTTCTCGCACATTTGATGATCAAGCTTCCCTTTTAGCTATTTCTATGCCAATTCCCAATTGGTTAGAATCTGTTTAGCAGGGCTATGTCAGTGACTCCTCTTTATCTCAAATCATTCACCAGTTGGCCAATAATCCTTCTGATGTACCACATTACTCTTGGGATGGTGCTTCTCTTTGATACAAGGGGCATCTAGTGCTTTCGCAAAATCCAGATCTGCAACAGGCTATCTTTTATGAACTCCACACTTCTCCTTTGGCAGGGCACTTTGGGTTCCTCAAAACTTATGAGCGGGCAAGGCAGAAATTCTTTTGGAAAGGAATGGAATAGATGATTCAACAGATGGTGACTAAATGTGATACCTGCCAATGCCACAAGGGTGAAACAACGCTCCTTCCTGGATTGTTGGAACCCTTGCCCATCCCTACACGGATTTGGACTGATATTTCTATGGATTTCATTGAAGGGCTTCCTAAATCAGGCGGCAAGACAATGATCTTGGTTGTGGTTGATCGTATCTCCAAATATAGTCATTTTTGTGCCCTCGGCCACCCCTATACTGTTAGAATGAATTCATAATAACTGAGAGGGGGGGGGGGTGAATCAGTTATCCTTAGGTCTAGATGTACCAATTTAAAATTTATACCCTTTTGAACAACTCAGATCTTCTCGGTAGCAATAGCATAAATCAACAACATACATATGCAGTTTACTATTCAAATGTAATTAGCTTGTAGAAACTTAACAATAAAACACAACATAAACATTCACACAAGTTGACACCAATATTTAACGTGGAAACCCAATTTGGGAAAAACCACCAATAACATGCTATCAAGTTTTCACTCTTCTAAAGTGAGCTCTGTTAGGAGCCAACCCTGTTAAAGGTTACAAAACACATTGTTAAATGTGACCTAGTCAAAGGATTTAATCACCCTGTCAGGAGTGGTCTTGTTAGAGGAATTAGAACATTCCACCTGAATGTCACCTTGCTCAAAGGATTTATACAATGACTGTTAGGTCAACCTAGTTAAAGGATTTTGACTGATACAATGGTTAAAAAGTAATCAACAGGTGTGATCTGATACATACAACTTAGTTTGCAAATCCAGATCCAGTTAAGCTCTAATGCTAATTCAATGAGTGGCCTCCATTCTCTTTTCAATCTTCAGATCTGCTTGGAAATCCGTCAAGAAATCACTCTCGCAACTCTCTGCTTCTATGCTCAGCCTTCTCTGCTAGATCATGCCAATCAGTCAATTAACCATGCAATCCTCTTGCATACACTTTTTTACATTTTTTTTTCTTCACATTCCTGAATAACCCCTTGAGGTTATCTTATACCTCTTCATCTAGGTAAAATAAATCTTTTCCGCTTAATCAAGATCGTAGATCTTAGGTTAGGCCAGATCCAACAGATCTTTCCATCTTTACATTTAATTTACTCCTCCAAAGAAATCACTAATTAAATCTTGGATCCATGCATTAATTACAGTTACCCGTGCATTTAAATAGTGAGGACCAATCGTGCTTATCCTCAATTAACTTTACATATCCCAATAAATTTAATTATGTCGGCCAAAGATCTCAAATCTCAACAATTACCAAAATACTGCTACTCGGCCAACATTGTGTTCTTCCGCTTGGTCATCACTAGTTTCCTCGGTAATTTACCGATGCTCAGTCATTACAAACTTCACTCGGCATAAATTGTTCTTAGTAAACTATCATCAAAATATAAACAACACATTACTTTGCCAATGTGCCAACTGATCAAGTACCCTTGTGATTTCTCATAACTCAACCATTTCACTTGGTTTTCTTGTTATACTTGCCTTCAAATCTTCTTCATCAATCAATAGATATGGTACCCAAACAAATAAAAATAGTCTCACCAATTAAGGTTTGACATAAATGAAAAAACAAGAATTGTTTCCGTTGTAGCTTTCTAACAATCTCCCTCTTTGGCATTGATGACAACACTAAATAATAAAACAAAACATAGTTACCATACAATCCAAAAAGTTTTCCTGTGTTCCTTGATATGAAAAAATCTTCATTAATGTCTTTAGCTTCATTTTGATTCTCTTCTTGTAAAACATTTCTCCCTCTGTGTCTGTAATCACACTGAAATATTTCTATCCTCTGTTCATTTGTAGACTCCCACTTTCAGTAAACTCTCCCTTTATCTCTAAGTTTAGTAAACTCTCCCTCTTTGACAACAATGCCAAAGATGTTGTCATCTTCATCATGCAGATTCTTCCGTGCTAACTTAGTATAATGTTGTTCCTATCATCTTGCTTATGACTAATCCTCTTGTCTGTCCTTGTCTGTCTTTCACATCTTTAGGTAGCATCCTAAAGTGTGACTGCCTATGCATCAATGTGTCAAATATTATGAATATGATATTTGATGCAACAAGACCATTCTGAACTAATTAGCCTGAGTTAGGGGAATCACCCCTAATTTACCTCGCATATACTCATGAGCATCCTTGAGTAGTGCCTTTGTAAATATGTCTGCTAATTGTTCCTTAGTATGCACATATTCCAGTCTCACTTCCTTCTTCTAAACTAGCTCCCTCAAGTAATGGTACTTGATAGCTATATGTGTTGTCTTAGAGTGCATCATAGGGTTCTTAGAAATATTAATGGCACTCGTGTTATCACAATATATAACAACTGGTTCTGTGATTTCTTCTTTCATACCTTTCAGTAGTATCTTCAACCACACAATATTAGAACAATTAACTGCTGCTGCCACATACTCTGCTTCAGCTGTAGATCCTAAGGTACAATTCTATTTCTTTCTTGTCCATGAAACCAATCTTTTTCCTAAAAGAAATGCTCCACCTGTGGTGCTTTTCCTATCATTCACATTTCCAGCCCAATCAGAGTCAGTGTAAACTCTGACCTCAAACTTATCATTCTTCTTGTAATACAAACCATATTCATCTGTTCCTTTCAAATATCTTAGAATTATTTTTATTGCCATCATATGAGTTTCCTTGGGATTGGCATAAAATCTTGCAACAATTGCAACACCTAGTGCAATATCAGGTATATTATGCACAACATATTGCAGCTTTCCAATCATTGACCTGTAAAGGGTTTGATTCACTTCTTTTGTATCATCATTTTTTGTTAACTTCTGTCCAATAGCCATGGGTGTACTCACTGATTTTGAATCTTCCATTCCAAAATTTTTTAGTATCTCCTTGACATATTTTGATTGAGTAATATAGATACCATTCTTCATCTGATATATTTGTAAGCCAACAAATTTTTTTATCTCACCAAACATAGATATCTCAAATTCAGTTTGCATCTCCTTTGCAAATGCTTGGCATAACACATCTTGTCCACTAAATATAATGTCATCAACAAAAATTTCAGCCAATAAAGTACCTTTGCTTTGCTCTGTCTTCAAATATAGATTACTGTTGTCTTTGGTTCTTGTAAATCCAATCTTTATCAAATAATCGTGCAATCTCTCATACCATGCTCTAGGTGCTTGCTTCAGTCCATATAGTGCCTTGTGTAGTCTGCAAACCATGTTCTTCTTGCTTGGGTAAACAAATCCATTAGCTTGTTCAATGTATACTTCTTCTAATATCCCATTTAGAAATGTTGACTTTACATCCATTTGATAAAATTAAAAACCTTTGTAGGCTGCATATGCAAGTAAGGTTCTTACTCCTTCCAATCTTGCAACTGGGGTGAATGTTTCTCCATAATCAATTCCTTCGTCTTGTGCATAACCCTTGCATACCAGTTTAGCTTTGTTTCTTGTTACCTCTCCATGTTCGTTCAACTTATTTCTGAATACCCACTTAGTACCAATTACATTTTTGTTATTCAGCCTAGGTACATGTGTCCAAGTATTATTCTTCTCAATCTATTCAATTTATTCATTCATGGCTTGTATCCAGTCTTCATTGTCTAAGGCATCTTTTACTATTTTACGTTCAAAATCACATAGCAAGCATGTATCTTCTCTCAACTTGCTTCTTGTCATAATTGCAGAATTCCTCGATCCTATGATTTGATCAGGTTTATGGTGCCTCCTTACATACTTTTCTAGAGTAGGTTCTTTTTCTGCTTCAAACTCATGATAGTTCAGAGATGATGCAATCTCCAGCATTGCTTGATTGTGTTCCTGCTTTTCTCTTAACTGTGCAGCTGTGGCAGGTGCAATGGGGGCTACATAATCATGTTCAACATAGTGCTTAGCAGAATCACCAATACCAACCGGATGCAATTTCATCAAACTCTGCCATGCAGGGAAAATTATCTTTGTTCAATTTTGGTACCTCCTTTTTATACATATTGATCTTTTGCTCCAAGTACCTTCAAACTATTTTCAAGAGACCAAAGCTCTGATACCAATTGTTAGAATGAATTCAGAATAACTGAGAGGGGGGGTGAATCAGTTATCCTTAGGTCTAGATGTACCAATTTAAACTTTATACCACTTTGAACAACTCAGATCTGCTCGGTAGCAATAGCATCAATCAACAACATACATATGCAATTTACTGTTCAAATGTAATAAGCTTGTAGAAACTTAACAGTAAAACACAACATAAACATTCACACAAGTTGACACCAATATTTAACGTGGAAACCCAATTTGGGAAAAACCACCAATAACATGCTATCAAGTTTTCACTCTTATGAAGTGAGCTATGTTAGGAGCCAACCCCGTTAAAGGTTACAAAACACATTGCTAAATGTGACTTGGTTAAAGGATTTAATCACCTTGTCAATAGTAGCCTTGTTAGAGGACTTAGAACATTCCACCTGAATGTCACCTTGCTCAAAGGATTTATACAATGACTGTTAGGTCAACCTAGTTAAAGGATTTTGACTGATACAGTGGTTAAAAAGTAATCAGCAAGTGTGATATGATACATACAACTTACTTTGCAAATCCAGATCCAATTCATCTCTAATGCTAATTCATCGAGTGGCCTCCATTCTCTTTTCAATCTTTAGATCTGCTTGGAAATCTTTCAAGCAATCACTCTCGCAACTCTTTGCTTCTCTGCTTAGCCTTCTCTGCTAGATCATGCCAATCAGTTAATTAACCATGCAATCCTCTTGCATACACTTTTTTACATTTTTTTTTCTTCACATTCTTGAATAACCCCTCGAGGTTATCTTATACCTCTTCATCTAGGTAAAATAAATCTTTGCCACTTAATCAAGATCGTAGATCTTAGGTTAGGTCAGATCCAACAGATCTTTCCATCTTTACATTTAATTCACTTCTCCAAAGCAATCACTAATTAAATCTCGGATCCATGCATTAATTATGGTTACCTGTGCATTTAAATAGTGTGGACCAATCGTGCTTATCCTCAATTAACTTTACATATCCCAATAAATTCAATTATGTCAGCCAGAGATCTCAAATCTCAACAATTACCAAAATACTACTACTCGGCCAACAATATGTTCTTCCGCTCGGTCATCACTAGTTTCCTCAGCAATTTACTGGCGCTCGGTCATTACAAACTTCGCTCGACATAAATTATTTTCAGTAAGTTGTCATCAAAAGATAAACAACACATTACTTTTCCAATGTGCCAACTGATCAAGTACCCTTGTGATTTCCCATAACTCAACCATTTCACTCAGTCTTGTTGCTAAAATTGCCTTCAAGTCTTCTTCATCAATCAATAGATATGGTACCCAAATAGATAGCAATAGTCTCACCAATTAAGATTTGACATCAATGAAAAAACAACAATTGTTTCCATTGTAGCTTTCCAACATATACTGCCTCCTCAGTTGCACATCTCTTCATGGAGCAGATCTTCTGTCTTCATGGCCTCCCTTCTTTCATTGTCTCAGATCGCGCGCGATGCAACTTTTACCAGTCATTTTTGGACTGAATTGTTTCAGCAAACTGGCACCAAACTGAAGATGAGTTTGGGGTATCACCCACAAACCGATGGTCAAACTGAAATTATCAACAAATGCTTGGAAACTTATCTTCGTTGCTTCACTTCCTAACAACAGCATCAGTGGGCCAAGTGGCTTCCTCTTGCTGAATGGTGGTACAATACCTCTTACCACACTACATCTAAAATGACTCCATATGAAGCAGTCTATGGTCAGGCACATCCAGTGCTCCTTCCCTACACTCCCAACAACTCACCAGTTTAGGCAGTTGACACAATTCTCCGCAGTAGGGATCAAATTCTTCGCACCTTACAAGATAATCTTCACATGGCCCGAAATCGAATGAAACAATAGTGGTGCAGGAGCACCCTTAAGGTCTATTCAAAGATCTTAGTCAATTTTGGCTTGTAGGTTGGTTTGGACAACCATCCATGAATAAGGACTAAGTATAAAGTCCCTAGTGTGTGTTTGAGGTGTGGTTTAGGTTTGGAAAGATTAGGGTTGTGTTATTTGAGTCTAGTTGATTCTAGGAGTCTAAGGCCTAGAATTCAACTCAAAAGTCAAAGAGTTGACCAAAGTTCCAAATTGGGAAGATTTTTAATGTTTTGTTGTTTTCTAACCATTTGAGGTCAATTGGTAAAGTTTAGAACCAATTAGGACACTCGTGTTGTGAAAATGGCAATTTTGACAAAAAGTTGTCAAAGTTGTCATGACAACTTTTAAAGTTGTCATGACAACATTTCCTAGATATTAGGAATCGGCCATTAAGGTGCTCAAATCCCAACCAAATGGTCCAGACATATGGGATAGGATTATATAAGGTGAATCCAACCCTAATTTATCAGTTAGTTCTCATATTGTACGGACTGATTGCAAGGAAGAACCAATTTACAGTGTAAATTTGTGACAGAGCCATCATCCATCACTTTATTGGATTGAATGGACTGAATGAATGATTTGATAGTGTTTTCAATGTAGTTTCCAAGCTTTGTGTGGTGTTATTTTTTTAGTTTGTACATTCTGGTTAAGCTTTGTCAAATTATTTGTGTTTTGCAAGTTCACTGGCCAGTTTTGGTCCAGTTATGTAAATAATGGGTTTCTTTGGAGTTCCCATGGCTCAAACTCCATGAGCA
>MU227763.1:79096-89663 GCA_018584345.1 Thuja plicata
AGGATATTGAGAAGATTTTAAAAAGAAGGAAGACACTTTGAGTTGATGATATCATATGTTGCCATCAATGTCAAAGGGGGAGATTGTTGGAGATTTGCTTCTGTGCAAATAATTGATTGTATGTTTTGTCATTAATGACAAAATATAATATACAACAATTTTCTATATGCAATTATCAGTACATATGTTCTGGAGCTATGCGTGTTCATTTCCATGATGTATACATGTTCTAGATGCTATGTGCATTCATGTTGAGTCAAATATGAAGTTTCAGCTGAGTTATGTTAATCATTTATGACAGTTATAGAGATTGAAGACTATTTGTGAAGAGCCGATGTAATTACATTATTTCTTGAGTTGCGCCTATCTTTGGGATATGCATGTTTGTATTCATGTTTAGTTATGAGTTAAAGATAATTATCTAAAGATGCCAAACATATTCTATCAGAATCATGAAGTTGGAGTTAATTTGGTGGAGCCAACTTTGTGAAGCGTCGCGTCTATTCAGTCTGAGTTGCATGTTCCTAATCAGGTTGTGTGGTTGATGTGGCCGACTAAAGAAGTATTGAAGGGACTCCTAGAGCCGATGAAGATCACATCCTTTGGAGAAGATACTTATAGTAGTTCATTTGTTGAACGCCAAGTGTGAATGAGAAGAATAAAGACAGAAAAAGTGCAAGACAAAATGTCTGTTGTTTTGGAATAGTAGAGACATTTCATTCATCAAGAAAAGATCTATGTGAAGAAGAAGTGGAAGTATACAACACACTGGAACTGATTAAGACAACAGGTCTACTCAAATAGTTCATCTATCATATATAGTGTATATCTGTTCTACTGAAGGTTGCAACCTTCATCATTTTAGCAGCGAGCTTTTGGACAGTGAGTCCTCACCCTTAACATGGTTACTTGTAAAAGACTCCTAATAGGGTCAGACCTTTAACCAAGTCTCTGTACTTATTGCATTGTAAAGAACAACTCCTAACAAGGTTGCAAGATCTCTTAACAGGGATAATTATACTCAAGTACAGTTCTTTGTGGGTGCTAATTCCCACCGGGGTTTTTACCTATTTGGTTTCCCCGAAACCAAAATTGTTGTGTTGTCTATTGTGTTATCTGAATATGCATTTACTTTGTGTTAGTTTATATCTAAGCAAAGAAAATAAATTAAAGTAGCTGATAACTGATTCACCCCCCCTCTTAGTTATCCTTTGGGACTATTCTAACAGATTATACTTAGTATATAAGTGTGTGTTGAGGCCTATGAAGGTACCGACGAATTTATTGTATTGAGCTTTCTCAAAGGAGGTTACCCCCTTAAAGTGGCCCACGATCAATAGATTCACTCTGAGTTCTACTGCTGCTCTATATTTCTGTTATTTCATGCATGTTCATCATATTGTTGCAAGAGGTTCCTCTCATCAACTTGTGCAATGTGAACCCTTGTTTATTTCCAATTACCATCAGTTTGTTGTACTTGAGGATATTTAAATGCCCTACATCTAGCTTGTCCAGACTAGAAACATGTTTGTTAAAATCTCTCGCTCTTCCAAAATTTTCTCATCCTTTAGGTAATCACTTGTGCCTCTACCTACTTGGGTATTGATTTGAAAAGTACTTGGTTCTACTTGCTTATCTTGCATTTTCCAGATTGGATTTTCCTACAACTCAATGAGGTTTTGTCTCTTCCCCTAGAACTCTTATTTCTCCTAAAAATATTTTCTTCTTCTTTTAATGCATATCAATAGGCCTCTTTTACATTGGTAACTCTTACCATGCTAATATGATCTTGAATAATGCAATGAAAACTATTAACATACTTGAAGACCTTCTCAACATCATCCTCATTGTGTCCAACTCTATTGTTCAACCTACATAAAACTCTCCTGTATAATCTTGCATACTTTTCTTCTTCTTGAGGTTTTACAACTGTTGCAAATTTGAGTAAATGTCGTCATTGATATCAAACTTTTTCATTGATCTCAACTAAGGTTTGAAAGTATACGTTTAGTTGTGTATATGTTGGTTTTGGAATGATGTTGTATCAAAATATTGCATATGTATGGAGAGATTGATTGTTATGGTTGTAGATGATATATCTGGACAATTTATGTCTATTCGAAGAATTGAAGTATTGTTCTTGAGTTCGCATCAGAATTTTGGCTAAGTATGATTTGTTCCAATGGGTAGTATGACATATAGAGTATTAGTAATGTGTTCAACATTGTTCTACATTAATTCATCTTAGCTTTTTGGTCTAGTATAATATTGGTGGATGCAAAATAAGGTTATATGTTAACTTTCAAATTTGAATTCATTCTGCATAATTTTTTGTGATATTCTAAGTATCAGTCCATTCAAAGACAATGTACTGATTGTTGGAATGCTTTGCATTCCTTTACCTTTTGAAGATTGTGTTGCAGCTCTCATATTATTTTTTTTAGTGTTAGATGATGCTATGTTGCAAATCCATAAGTGTTGTGGAGGTTTGCATCATGTTCTAAGATTGTTTGGTTGGCTTGCTTTACCAATTTAATCTTACGGAGCCGACTAAGTAGTTTAGGTTCGTGCGGCAACATGCGAGTGGAAAGCAATGTTTGGGTGTAATAGGAAGGTGTGAAGACATGTTGTGATGCTTTATACGTTTTGTTTTCCTTCTACAATGCATTGGATAAATTATTTTGGGTTGACTATCAATGTTATACACATTACATTTAATTAGGCAAACCTAATTTATATTGGTTGTTGTAGATGATATATAAAGCATGAGATCATTTTGATAGTTGTATGAGTTGAATAAGGTGTTGTGTATGGTGTGTGATGTAAGTGCAAATTTTTTTCGTGTGCATATAAGAAATATAAAGTTAGTTTAAGATGTTTAGAAAAATGAACTGTAATTAGTGTTTTAGAGGATGCATTTATCATCGGTTCAACAATCATAAATTCATATTAATAAAAAAATAATGTTACTTTCCCTAAAGAAGTGATCTTCATCTTTTTCAAGTCCATTGTATCTTACCCTAAGGTTGTGTGCCTTAGCCTGCAAGTTATATCAATAGATATGAGCTCCCTTGGCCAAGAGCCTAAAACTTTGTAATCAATTTTCATATAGTTAGATAGTTGTCACCATGATTTTTCCCACACTGGGTTTTCCATGCAAAATTTTTGGTGTCCTTGTGTGTTGCTCTTTCTATTTCAGTTACTTACTTTTGCACATATGTTAATTGGAATGAATGGTTAATAAGTGGTTGATGCAGGAGCATCCTGGGGTATTTGGCAATCTTGTGTCACCAAAAACGTGTTTTGGTTTGATTTCCATTTTAGTAGTTAACTTGGTTGGAGACTTGAGGTGCTCGGTCACTTTGGTGGCAGTTCTCGGTCGGAAGATGTATTTCTTCACTGTTGGACTCAGTGATTGGACTCTGTGGTGCTCAATGTTGCTATTTTTGGTGATATTTTACTCAGGGTACACTACTCTGTGGTAGTTGCTTGGTGTGTGCAGCTCGGTGGTGTCTTGCTGGGTAGCATATTACTCGGCGGTGTTTGTTAGGTGGAGTTTCTGCTCGGTTATGCCTTTCACCGAGTGGACTGGCTCTCGGTGTGCTTGTTTACTAACTAGTTGTTGGGGTTCACCGACTTGTGTTTATGGATTGGGCAAACATTGGGGATTGCATCTGTGATTTAAGGAGGTTTTTGGGATCGTTTTGAGTTCCAAGGCGTGCAGATTTATGGCATTGGATCTTTGTGTGGACCTAAATCTGGGTTGATGTATTCTCCTATGTATTTTTTATTTATTGTACCCAAATGGTGCATTTAATATCCATCCATTGTAGAGTGTATGGCCGACTGGGTCATTTAATTATTGTTTACAAGCTGACTTGTGGCAAGTGTGTATAAAAGAGAGTTTAGGTTGATGTTTAGAGAGAAAAAAATGATGGGACGATAGATAGAGGATAGCAGAGTAAGCTAATAAGCTGAAAGATTATAAGTTGCTGCAGATAGTTGGAAGTGGGTAGACACAGATTGCAGATTGCTTGGTGGCTTGTGAGCACAAGTTCAGATCTAGTTTCTTCCACTTAGCTATAGGGTAGATGGATAAGGTTGGATCCTACGAGATCTTGTTGAATCTGTTGATGTAATTTCCCATAATCGGGAAGGCCTTTACAACCTGACATGTTACATGTAATTGGAATTCTACGATAATATAAGTTGTTATTGATATATCTTGTGTTGTGTTGTTTCCGCTGTGTTGTTCTTGTTGTTGGTTGCAAGTTTAGACAGTCCTTTATTGGATCCTCCAAGGTTGGACTGCATCAAGTGGTATCAGAGTTGCAGGTTCATTTTTTGTGGAGCTTAGGGTTTTTGAAGATCTGGAGAGATGCCTCTGAGAAGATTGGACCCTAGGGTGATTGCAGATCTTTCTGAGGAGGCGAAAGCGAGGATAAAATAAAGATTCAGATCTGAGATAATGACAATGAAGAATGAAATCATAGAAGGTATCAGAAATGTTGGATTGCATAAAGATTCAAGAACGGATGATGGTTATGAAGAAGCTGCTGAAGATTTTGAAGTTGCTGGATTTGGTGGAGATGACAGGGCCGATCGGATAGAGAGATTTGGAGGAGACATATATGATTGGTTGTATAGATCTGGAGCTCAGTTAAGTACAAGCTACTGAATGGAGGTTTCCAATTTTTTAGGTACATTGAGACCCGAGGATCTGATTGATTGGATCAGTGAGTTAGAAGACTACTTTGAGCTAGAAGACATTGAAGATCCATTTAGAGTAAGGTTGGCACAAACTAAGTTCATTCCTTCCGACTATGAACTTGAGTTATTTAAAAAATTATAGAATTTGAAACAGAAGGAAATGACTGTAGAAGATTATACCGAGGAGTTCTACAAGTTGACTATTCGGTCTAGGCATAGAGAACTTTCTAATGAAAAGGTGGTGAGGTATGTTAATGGTCTGAAATTACACATCCAAGATGAGATTGGTATGTTGAAGATTGACTTGGTAGAATATGCTTATCAGTATGCATTGAAGGTAGAAGATAGGTTAAAGAGAAGACATTATGATAATTCCCAAGGGAAAGAGAAGCATGAACAGTCGGTAAAGGATAAACAGAGAATAGAGGAGGAATCGAAACCTGTTGAACCGAGGAGAAAGACATGTAGAGGTGTATTTAGAGGCACTTGTTATAACTGTGGAGAAGAAGGACATCGGTCATTTGAATGTCCCCATGCAGATAAGAAGGTTGGTAGTCACCAAAATGCTGTGGTGAATGAGGTTGCTGAGAATGAACCTGAAGTGGAGGGTATGAATCTTTTGCTTAGGAGAACTTTGCTACCCTCGAAGCAAGTTGATTCTTGTCAGAGGAAGAACTTGTTTAGGACTGTGTGCAAGTGTGGTGGTAAATGTTGTAAAGTGATTGTTGATGGAGGAATTATTGACAACCTAGTTGCCGAGGAGATGGTTCAGAAACTTGGTTTGAAAAGGTTGAGACATCCTTGTCCTTATAGGATAAGTTGGTTACAAGCTAGTCATGTAGTAGAGGTGAAGGAGTAGTGCATGGTGAGTTTTCACATTGGTACTTATAGAGATGAAGTATTATGTGACATTGTGGAGATGAGTTCTTGTCATGTTTTACTTGGTAGACCTTGGAAGTATGATAGAGATGCTATTCAGGACTGTAGAAGAAATTCCTTTACTATACTAAAGGATGGGCAGAAGTTTATTTTGATTCCTTTAAAGAATGCAGAGCTCTGGAGAAGGAAATTGAGCATTGGTAGCAGATCTGAAGTGGTTGTAGTGGATGATACAGGTATGAGTGTGCATAAATATGAAGATAAATCAACAATTACTAGTGGTAAAAGGAAGCCGAAGAAGAACCAAGGGAAAAATTTGTCGGTTGAGAACTTGGAAGACATGTATATCAAGAACTAGTTTGGGATCTATGTGTTGAATCCCAACAGATGTTCATCCAGCTACTGAGAACATCTTTTTACACTTGGGGTGTCTGATGCAGGAGCATCCTGGGGTAGTTGGCAATTTTGTGTCACCAAAAACTTTTTTTTATTTGATTTCCATTTTAGTAGTTAACTTGGTTGGAGACATGAGGTTCTCGATCACTTTGGTGGCACTTCTCGGTTGGAAGATGTATTTCTTCACTGTTGGACTCGGTGACTGAACTCAGTGGTGCTCAGTGTTGCTATTTTCGGTGATACTTTACTCGGGGTACACTGATCGGTGGTAGTTTCTCGGTGTGTACAACTTGATGGTGTCTTGATCGGTAGCATATTACTCAGTGGTGTCTGTTCGATGGAGTTTCTGCTCAGTTGTGTCTTTCACCGAGTGGTCTGGCTCTCGGTGTGCTTGTTTACCGACTAGTTGTTGGGGTTCACCGACTTGTGTTTATGGATTGGGCGGACATTGGGGATTGCATCCATGATTTGAGGGGGTCTTTGGGGACGTGCTGAGTTCCAAGGCATGCGGATTTGTGGCATTGGATCTTGTGTGGACCTAAATTTGGGTTGATGCATTCTCCTATGTATTTTGTTATTAATTGTACCTGACTGGTGCATTTAATATATGTTCATTGTGGAGTGTATGGCCGACTGGGTCATTTAATTATTGTTTACAAGCTGACTTGTGGCAAGTGTGTATAAAAGAGAGTCTAGGTTGATGTTTAGAGAGACAGAGAAAATGACGAGAAGATAGATAGAGGATAGCAGAGTAAGCTAATAAGCTGAAAGATTGTAAGTTGCTGCAGATAGTTGGAAGTGGGTAGACAGAGATTGTAGATTGCTTGGTGGCTTGCGAGCACAAGTTCATATCTGGTTTCTTCCACTTAGCTATAGGGTAGATGGATAAGGTTGGATACTATGAGATCTTGTTGAATCTGTTGATGTAATTGGCCCTAACCGAGAAGGCCTTACAACCCAACATGTTGCATGTAATTGGAATTATGAGATAATATAAGTTGATATTGATATATCTTGTGTTGTGTTGTTTCCGCTGTGTTGTTCTTGTTGTTGGCTGCAAGTTTGGACAATCCTTTATTGGATCCTTTGATCTTATACTCCATCAATGGTTAAGTTTTAATATATGTTGATTCATACTCTCTCTCCTAGCATTCAGAAGTGTTCAACAACAACTTCTTGAATATGGTGATTTGTGGGTTTGCTAGAAAGAAATTTTCCTTCAACTCCTTTTCTTTAATTAATCTCCTACCTTGCACATGATCCCACCATATAGATGCATGTCCCTATAGCCTTTAAAAGTTTTAACCTATAAGGTTCTTCAATGGATTGCATCTCAAAATACCTATAATCCTTTTCAAAAATTTACTCTATCAACTCCTCTAGATTCAAATTACCACTATAAGTTGATGGCTCTGCATGTGGTTTTCTGTGTATTCTACCCATTGTATTTAAAAACATCTTTTCACGTTCATCTCCCACTTCTACTTTCTCTTCATTGACCCCTTCATTATCACTCACATCTTATTTAGGTACTCCTTTTTCTTGTAATTTTTCACAGTGTCCAATCTGGCTATGATTCCTCTTAGCATCTCTGCAACAGCCATGCATCCAACCTGTGGAATTGTTCTCATTTTCCTTTCCAATTGGATCAATAACGAGACACAACTCCCATACTCATAGATTGGACTTCCATACTGAGCAGCTATCTATCCTATGGCAAGGTTCATTTAATATGTCAACCCATGGGCGTAAGCTTGAAATGGTTCTACAAAATATATGAACTAAGTCTCAATTGTAAGCATGCTACTATTGCTTAGAAGTGAAAGTTGCAGGAAAGCAAGTACTTTGGAAGCAAACCTATCCAAATCTTATTTATCAAAGCATAACTAACCACAAGGAAAAAATAATAAGTATAGTTCTACAGGAAGGAACTACTCGACCTGCTTTGGCTACAGGAACATACATAAGAACTATTTCCGTGTGGCTATAGAACAAACAAAGAATTGGACAACAACTATGAAAACAACACATTAAAAATGCAAGGGATCACTCACCAAGTGGTCCCCCTTGGGTGAGTAGATCCAAGTTCTCTAACAGACTATATACTTGGTACAAGCATTAATTTTATTCATATAACTAAACTTGAGTACACATAAGGACTTGAAAACTGGAAAATATATTGCAGAAAGCATTACATGAATATCAACCAAGTTCTGATTGATTTTCTTCTTAACTCCTTCCCCGCAGGGTGCTTTAGCAACTTATTTATATTAAAACTTGCAACTAACTAACTTAACTTACTGACCACTTCCAACATAATAAGTGGATGAAGTTATTACATTTAAAACAGAAATCAGAAACTTCTTAAAAAGAAAGAAACAATCTTCATCTTTATCTGTGGGAGAGAATATAGGACAACCACTTCCTGCATTTGCTGAACAATAAAAAATATCTCTAATTGATCCATCAAGAAGTGGGGCGAATTAGTTGGGTCTTTAATGATGTCCTTCTTTCCTCACCATGCTAAATGATTCGGTCCAAGAACTTGGCGAGATCCATTGGATTCTTGTTTGATTGTTCCTGCCTTTTGACATGTTCTTGCAACAAGAGGTTAGGAGCACAAAATATGCAGATTCATTCATTTCCACATTGCATTAATTCATTAAATCTCCGATCTCATATATATGCATACATCACATGGCTGTAGGAAAACAACCTACTTGGTTGCAGGAACCCACTACGTTTCAATCATTCTTAAAGGAATAATATAAAGATAGCTAAGGTTCAAAACATCAAGTATCCTTCTAAAAACAAATATAAGTCCATAGCTATATAACCATCAAATACTTATCAATATCTACTCAAAGTCTTAGACCCATTATAAGAAAAAGAGTCTTAAAACATCCTAAAACTTATAAAAGTTTTTGAAACAGGGCAACAAAAACATAGGTATACATGGCCATTGTTTTGGTCCATTAGTTCTTCAATCTCTTCCTCCATGTGCCATTTTTTTAAAATCATCTACATTTATAGGTTCTTTTCTCTTCTCTCTTCCTACAACAATATCTTTAGGAGTCTGAGATCAACCTTCCATAGGCTTTAGTATTTTAGCCTTCTCTAATACCACTTAATGCATGGTACTAGTTTGACGGGTTTTCACAAACTAGTGAACTACGTAGAAAATTTGAACTTAAGAACACAATATTGTATTCTCTTATTATTGTGCAATGAACTTGTTACAACAAGAGTTAAAGGATTGTATAATAAAATAATGGTTCAATCTTCTGACATGCTTTGTATTTCAAGCCTTACAACATTCAAAACATTCAATTAAAACAACTCTCTCTTTCATAATATTTAGTCCAACTCTCAAAAGACTCTAAAAATGATTATAGATCAACTTAAAATAAAAATAATGAGGGATTTGACACGACCACCCCACATTTTGGCATGTAAGGACATGTGTCGCTCACTTATTAGCACCCTCGATCCACTTCCCAAGCTATTATAACCATTATTTTGTCATTTTTCCTCCTTTTCTCATTTTGATGAAAAAATAGAGGTAAACATGATATATTCAGTATCAAGAAAAAATTTCATAATATGTAGAGTATCAGGAAATTTTTGGTAATATCCCGTACCAAGAAAAGGTTTTGCAAGTGTTAAAATTACTCGATTTTGCTCAAGTTTTCACAAAATAATGACATCTAGGATATTAGGAAAGTTTTGCAACATCTAGTAATAGGAAAAAGTTTCACAATTGCATAAATTACTCAATTTTTATTGGATCTTCAAAAAATTTGAAATGTGGCAATATTGCACACTACAAAAGAAAGTTTTGCGATATCCAGTAATAGGAAAAAGTTCTCCAATTGCATGACATACTCAATTTTTCTCAGAGCTTCACGCACTTTGAAATGTGGCATCTAGGACGCAAGGAAAGTTTCACAATATCCAATAACAAGAAAAAGGTTCACGATTGCCTAATTTACTAAATTTTGCTTAGATCTTCATCATATTCCAAATGTGGCATCCATACGACCCTTCTTCAAGGTGAAGTGATCACTTGACCATGAATTGATTAGAGTTCTCTAGAAATTGATCATCAACCCTTAAAAGAAAAATCAAAGAAGAAAACAAATGAGAAAGAAACCAAGGAAACCTTTTTAGTTGATGTAGGATCGCTTATGGATCTAAACTGTGCTCCTATGTCATACAATTTGCATATGAATGCCATTTTTCTTTTAGTTTTATGCCCATTTTGATGAGTTGTCAATATACATGAATGCATTGACAAATTACACGATATTGTACAAAGTTGCATTGATTTCTTGGCTTAATTCATCTCTATAAGCACACATAACCCCTGTAAAATTAGTCCTTACTCTATTCTTATAAACACCCACACTTCAATACATTCACCTTCTTTATGCATTTATCATTGTTATTTGTACACCTAGCTCTATGTAATCTATTAGCCACATGGATTTGAGTACACACCTATATTAGGATATTTTCATGGTTATAAGTTGACCCCACAATATAGTCATCTTTCTTTGTAAATTTTAAATTAAAATTTAGG
>MU227763.1:89751-103445 GCA_018584345.1 Thuja plicata
AAAATTATCATATGGTAGAACACAAATCCTATGCAAATTGGAAATAGATCATTAATTGCAACATATTCTTTTATGAACAAAATATCTAACAATTTAGAATCTTCTTCAAAGAAACATAATATTTAATCAACAGACTTAAAAAATCACCTATTACATTTACTTTTTTTTATTTAACTATTACAAATAATTAAATTATCAATTACTTTTCCGATTTAACTATTACAAATGTTATAATTATCAATTTCAACCATATATAATTAATCCAAATTAATTTATCTTTGATTTATTTTTTAATTCACCTTCACAAATTATAATAACCATGTAATAGCTCACAAACATTACTTCAATCAATAAATAAAACTTACCTTAAGACTTTCCAACTTTCAATCTCTTTTATTATTAAATCCCCACTCATAACTCCCACGTTGAAGAGCCTATCATATAGAATGAAAATACATCACAATATATCATAATAAATGAATATATATGCCTTTTATAAAGCATGGAATGTGTAAGTGCATGTTATTCTTAGAACTTTATTTATTTTGGGCCTAAAGGATTTGTGGGTCCAATAATTATAAGGTAGCAAAATGTTAAATTAATGGTCTTCATTGGTAGTAAAGAGATCACTATCTAAATGAATAGATTGTATTTTCTTTTGTCTCTTATAATTGGCTTTTATGAGCAACTTTTTCTAAAACTCTATTCATTATGGGATCTCAACTACAAATGTTATTTTACAACAAAATATAAAATTGAAGTATATCCTACTTAGTTTCTAAGACTTTACTTCGTTATAATAAATTTGAACTTTTAAATTGGTGTCATGTGTCTTTAATGAATATCTCATCAATTTATAACTTATGCAAAAGAAATGGCTGATTATTAGGCAAATGATTTATAAACACAAATATGTATATTTTGGTTAAATTTTATATGATTATATGTTTATATTGAAAAAAATGGTTTGATGTAGTTGTAGGTTAATGGATATTTTTTTTGTGAAGGTGATTTTTTAAAAAGAATGTTTGTGTATTGTTTAACACATTTTCGTACATTTGATCTTATTTATTTTTATATATCGTCTAATATATATTATAATGATTACATTTGTTATGTTGAAAATGTGATCTTACGTGTTTTAATTTGGTGTACTAAAAAGGAGTAAAAAATCTACATACAAGGACTCTTGTCAACTATTTTTAATGTTTTGTATAGATTTATAAGGCATTGACCTAGGAGATCTTGTCTCCACGTGAGTCAATCCTTCCAATATATTTTTAAAATTAGTACCAACCTCAAAAAAATTAGACAAGACAAAGAGTAAAAATCTATTTTGCTTGAGGGTGAATTTGGGCTTAGAAGACTAGTTCGTGACTACAAATCCTAGACCACAAAATTATCCTATGATAGAACATAAGCTCTATGCAAATTCTAAAATATAATATTTATTGCAAGATATTCTTTTATGAATTAGTATCTTACAATTAAAAAATCTTCTTCAAAGACACATGATATTAATCAACAAACTAAATACAACCTTCTATTACATTTGCTTTCTTAATCTACCTATTACAAATTATCAAATTATAAGCTACAATTATATTCATTAATCTAGATTAATTTTTTAATTCACCTTAAAAAATTATAATAAGAACATAATAGCATCAATTTTTTTCTTAGAAACATTTGCAATTTCTTTTATAACTCTACTTTCAACAATTAGAAAAACTTACCGAAGTTTCAGTCTCTTTTATTATTAAATAGTCTTTCCCCTTTCCTACTTAACTTCTACATTGAAGAGCCTATCATACATTTTATAATCTCTAAAAGTGGAATCTCATGGAGGGGGCTTCCTAAAAAATTGGGTGGGTGCTGCCTAGATTTTTTAGGATTATTTTAAAGTAGATGGTCCCATGAATTTTGTGCTCTAGTTTATGCTTAAAAACTTAAGTTGCAAAATTTATGGAAGCTGATGGTCTTGTGAATTGTGTTTTGGATTAAGGGCAAAAGCAGGTTTCGATGGGGTCTTGTGAATTGTGTTATTAAGCATGTTGAGTGATAAATAGAGAAAACAAAGAACTAAAAATTGAGAAATTTAAGAAGATTGACAAGTGGCAAAATAAAAGACATAAGCTGGTCAGGTAATTTCTAGCCCCGCCATTTTTAACCCATTTAAATTTGCAGTCCTAAAAAGTAGGGGTTACTATTTTTAAAGAAAGATTCTAATTACTCATGTAGAAATTTATATTTTTGTTCCATAAGACTTCTAAATCCTTAAAAAGAGATCTTGAATCCCCTCCATAAGACCACGAGAATGAAAACATATCATATTAAATATATGCCTTTTATATAACAACCTAAAGGATTTGTGGGTCCAATAATTATAAGGCAACAATATCTAAATGTACATATTGCATTTTCTTTTGTCTCTCATAATTGGCTCATTTGAATTTTTTTAAAGCTCTATTCATACTACACAATTTAATATTGGAGTATATCCTACTTAGTTAAGACTTTTGTTTCGTTATATTAAATTTGAACTTTTTAATTTGTGTCATATCTTCAAAAACATCTTATCCATTTTACAATTATGATAAATATATGGCTATAAATATAAACATGTATATTCATGTTTTAGTACGTTTTTTTTTTTTTTTTTATATTGAGAAAATGGTTTGATGTAGTTGTATGTTTTTTTATTATTGGTAAAAGGCCTATGCCAGATATTTTATTTATAAATATTTTAAGTTACATGGGATATCCCATTCACTGCGAGCATTGGTAGGAAAGAATGAGACCAAGAAAACCTCCGGTCTTGCTCGGGGTTTTTCAACACAATTCATTAAAATAAAAAAATAAAAAATAAGCTACGCTGGACAACCAACAGTGACTTAGATGAGCTATACAAGTCCATAATGATACAATCTGATAAATTACATGGATTCAAAATTGTATTCTTGAGTAAACTGCTCCTTTGATTGGACATTGAAGCGGGTTGCTTGAACTCCTCATCTTTATCCTGTACGTTCTAAGGCACCATTCAACTAAGATCTTTGTTAGAAAACTTAAAATTTAAAATCAATATTAAAATGAACATTAACGGTATCTTGAATAAGAAATGAAATGTAGTCAATTAATTGGATAAGATATTAATGTCCCCTCTTTTAAATAAGAGATTACTTTCCTTTTTAGTCTAATTGAAAAGCTTTGCAACAAGTTTGTCATTTTGAAAAATGGAATAACTCTTCCACAGAATATGGTTTCAGTTCTACCTATGTTTCAGTTTGGTGGAATAGACTTAATAATTATCATAATTTTCCACTTGCTATTATCCTTCCAAGACATGCTTATCATTTAAATAAAAAAAGGAATTCGCAAATTCAAAGATATTTGGGATTTTAACACATTTGATTGGGCCTTTTGGCAATATATCATTATGGATATATTTGGGATTTTAACACATTTGATTGGGTCTTTTGGCAATATATCATTATGGATTAAGTAATAAATTTAAACATTTTTTTTAATCTTTGTGCAGTCCTTAGTTCCTCTTGATGTTTCTATCATACGTTATACTTCCAAAGAATGTGATTTTTTTAAAAGATTGGAAATGGTTCTCATTTAGTATGTTCAATTATCTTCCTTTGTCAAAGGTTTATTTTGAGAGCCTTCCATGTAGGCATTTTACTCCTTTCCTTAATCATAAGCGGAAATGCATATTTAGCTCCATGTTTTGGATCAAAATGAGTGCTCAAATATGAAAATCAAAAGCTAATTTTCATACTCAAATACTACCCTAGAAAATTTTACATTACAGGTTGCATGTTAGGGATAGATTGAAATGTATGATAGTTCAACCAGACAATTGTCCCTTTGGATATGTGTTCAAATATGACACATACATTTTGAAACGACATATTTGTTAAGAAGAAATTAACAAATACACTTGAAATTTTTTCTATTGAATTCTATCATGAGCTAATTTGGAAAGAAGCTATCTTTGGTTTTTTTATTTGTTGAGAATATCATATATATATTTTGGGACTACATATTTGTTAAAAAGAAATGGACAATTGTGTTTGAAGTTTTCATGTTCTTTTCTATCATGAGCTAAATTGGAAAGACGTTGTCTTTGGCTTTGGTATGCATAAAATTTTTATTGTTGATTCTATTAGACAAGTTATTTTATGAAACATTTATATGTTAAGAATATAAAACATATTTTTTTGGACTGCATCTTTGTTAAGAAGGAATGGACAATTGCATTAAAAAAATTTCTTGCTATTTTCTAGCATGAGCTAAATAGGGAAAAAGCTATCTTTGGTTTTGGTATACATAACAATGCTATTGTTGATTCTATTAGATAACTTATTTTAAAGAATATAAGGAAGACTAAGATGTTTCACACTATTTTCTAAAAACTATCATCATTTAACTGCAACTTTAAGGCTTTCCTCTAACATATTTCTTCATGTAGCCTTTTTGTTTTCATAACTCCAAGTTTTATGCAAGAAGAATATGGTCATAGATCAACTTTGGAAAATTAAAGAACAAGTGCTACAAATTTCAATGTGATAACAATTTTTGTTCAGCGAAATTATTCAATATATGCGATGGATGTTTCTTTCAACCATCTAGTGATAGCGTTGTACTTATTGTCAGACAGTGTATGTTTATTTTATGTACCTATTTTTAGCTCATATTCTTTGTAAATTACTTTGATTCAATATATAAAATTATTCTAGTTTTGGAAAGGCATATGTCTATTATTTTAGTCATAAATTTTGAATTATAACTCAACTCACAACTTATGTGTTAGAATTATAACAATAAATATGAAGTAGTTTTCTCTTAGAACTTGGTACATTGATCACATGCATGTGGAATTGATTACATGTATATTTGGATCCAAATTTTTAAAATTTAAATTTAATTTGTGGCCAACTCTTGCCCATTTCCTTTCTACAAAGAACTAAATCAATACAAGCTAGCACATGATTATTTCTATGTGTACCATCTTAAAAAGTTAGCACCCATTATTGGATGTCTTTTCAGACCTATTAGACCCCATTTTAGTGATTTCAAGATCCGAATGTCTTTATGCTTGATTTCCCGCATCTTTCATTTTTTTCATAGAAGCTTTTCACACCTTCCAAGACCTGGATCTGCCTTGAATTTAGCAATTCCAGGACTAGGTAGAACTAATTCAGCCTTGTCCTGGACAAGGTCAACCCAATTCGGCCTTGTCCTGGACAAGGTCGACCCAATTTGGCCTTTTCCTAGAGAATTGTGATTAAGTGGGCTCCAGGACCAATGCATAAGTTTTTCTTCTTGATCTTTATTTGTGTTCGGCCTGACAATATTGAATCCTAAAATGAGTATAAAAAGGGGTCTTGTCCTCTCATTTTGACATTAATATATATGTGAAAATCCATAAGGTATAGTTATATTGATCCCAAATTCAAGAGAAATCAATTGATCAAGTGCAAGCAATCTAGCATTCAAGTTGTGCAATTGAGGGTTTGTATTCAAGATTTGAAGGCAAGCATACCATTGAAGATCTCCAAGTCTCCAAGTCTTCTTCCATTCAAGTAAAGACAAGCTTCTCCCTTTGATGCAAAATTATCTCCCATGGTGGCCAAGTAGAGGATTTATCAAGTAAGCGAGAAGATCCATTCCTCTACTCCATTCAAGATCTCAAACTTACACTCATTCGAGATCTAGGATTTGGAAATTTTAGATTCATTGCATTTTTGAAGGCATCCTTGATTCTAAATAAGACATACAAGAATGCTTGTGGATTTGACTGATTTCCACATCCATCCATGAGGGTTTTTCATGCAAGGTAAATCTGACATTTATATTGTTTATGTAATTTCTATTTCATTTCAGGGTTGATTCCTATACAGGGGCTTGACCAAGGAAATCCCCTTTCCATAACCTTTTCCTCTTGTCCTTGTGTGAAGGAACAATTTTACAGTGTTTCAGATCTAGAATTTCAGAGATACAGAACTAATGACTGATCCTCTACATAATCTTCTAGATTTTGAGTCTCCAAGACAAGGCCAAATTCTGGGACAAGGTCGACCTGAGTTGGCATCATCCTGGGAATCTGCAAATTTCATAGTTAGGAATTACAGGTCTCAGTGTTCTAGATCTGGGACAGTTTCTGATTCTTATAGTTTTGTGACAGTCATTTCCAAATTTTATGTTTGTTCCTCCTCTCCTAGCTTCAAGGTGAGTTCATTCTTCTTCTTTTCATCTAGCATTTACTTTTTTTTTATATGAGATCTGATATCATATTTAGTTAGTTGTCATTTCCTTTATTGTAGTTTACATTCATTTCATAGTCTTGCATATCATTTACACTTTAACATAAACGGAATCCATCCCCATACTCCATCTTCAAATCTAGATCTAGCATTAGCATCCCTTCATCCTATTTGGGCTTTGCTAATTTGATTTGGGTTTGAGGGTGTAGCCTTTGGGGGTATTCCTAATGTAACATATGATAGCCCTCTCATATCCACATTTTATTTGGTGAGTGATCTTCCTATATAGCATTGCTCACCATTTCTTATGTTACACTATGTACTAATACAATGCATTCATTTTAATCATAGAGTAAAGTAAAGTAATTAAATAGAAATAAATTTATACTAAGAACTGATAAAAATGTTTTGAATACAGACAATAAGAGAGCTATTGACTAAGACCACCTGGTGAAATCTACTAACTCACCGTCTTGGATGCCAATGTGAGTCTAGTACTATAGTGTGGCTTTGGGATGCTAGCTTGGCACACATGCATCTTGTATGAACATGGTACAAAGATTACAATCAGAAATGTAAAAAAATAGTGACAAAGCTAACATAACTAAAGGTAATGTAAATGTAAATAACAAAAGGTAAATGGAAAAGTAAAATAACTAAATGAGGAAGAAGAAGGAAATCTTACAAATGGAGGTAGAAGAATCCTAAGATGCTAAGCCATCTTCTCCTTCAAAATTTCACACACAACGATAAGAAAAGGGTCGGGATGTTTTATTTAGAGGCCTATCGAAGTCAGACTCCCATTTTGATATTTTCACCTCCATGGACAACCAATATATGATAGATTTGATGATTGATAAATTAAGAAATAATAAAATGATAAAAACAATGATTGAAAATGATAAAGAACCATGATATCGAAAATCAAACAAAGTTAATGGATGTAAGCTCACTCACCTTCAAAACCAAGAAGCAAGAGCTTGATGGGTTGATGGTGAGAATAGGTTTGTGTGCATGAAGGAGAGTGTTGGAGAA
Organism: Thuja plicata; assembly: GCA_018584345.1. Classification (NCBI taxonomy): domain Eukaryota; kingdom Viridiplantae; phylum Streptophyta; class Pinopsida; order Cupressales; family Cupressaceae; genus Thuja; species Thuja plicata. The sequence continues at coordinate 97,062 of MU227763.1, forward strand.
ACTATACAATGAGATCAATAAGTTAGAAAAAATTTAACTATGGTGGACATAGAGCTCAAGAGAGTGACCAAAATGCTAAGATTGATTCAAATGACCTAAAATGTGTTTTAGATCAGAGGGAAAAATAAAGCAAAAATATGGAGTTTAAACATGACCAAGGAATTTCCCACAACAAGGAGGAATTACACTATAAAAAATAGTAGGTCTAACATCTTAATAAAAAGATTCAGTCTACAGATTGGTGGGACAAATGCGCACTACACAAAAATCTCTATGGCGTGCATGCATCCAAAACCAAACAAGTTATGTTGTCAAGAATGAAAACAAGGAGGATGACAAGGGAAGCAGGATGAGATGGAGGCTTAGGTGAAATTTCAATTTTGAACAAAGAAAAGGCATTATGTAATGAAGAATTACAAGGGGTGTAATTTAAGACATTACATTTTCCCCCCACTTTAGCAAGAATATCATTAGTGGAATGTAAGCTAAAGTAAAGAAAGAAAAATTTCTGAGATAAAAAAGGGGATGTAGAGTCTTCTATCCACATGGAGTTGTCCCCAGGGAAAAGAATTGAGCCTTTGTGAGATTTGAGTGTAACACATAAATGCAAAAAAAAAAACATGTTATATGAAAGAGAGGATGGTAATTTTATACAAACTAGAAGAGAGTGATTGTTGGTCCATTTAGAGGGGGCGTGAATTAGACAAATCAAAACTTAAACACTTAAAACTAAACTCTCTGAATCACTCGATAATACTGAACACAGTAATTAACCAATTCACAAAATAACTCAATAACTTAAACAAAAATACATCTCATATATGTAAATCAATCATTCAAACTTAGCAACATCAAATTAACTCAGATAACACCAAATTTTACTTAGTTTACACCATATTTAATGAGGAAACCTAATTTGGGAAAAACCTTTGTGGGAATTGTGACCCACAATAAAAATGTACCCTTATGAAGTATGCTCGGTTAAGAACTTATCCTGTTAAAGATTACAAAACACATTTGCTAAATGTGACCCTATTAGGGGATTTACCTCAGATCTGTTAAGATCTTCACTCTGTTAAAAGTGGCCTTGTTAGAGGTCTTTAAACACTCTTTTGGAATGTCACCTAAGTCTAGGTTTTACAAATAGGACAATTAAATCCAATCGGTTAAGAGATTTCTCTATTACAAATACTAATAAGCAACAATAAAATTTGATCTGTAAATACAAAAACTACCTTTTCTTGTGTTAGATCCTTTATGTTCAATTGAATACTAGCATCACCTACTCCATTGATCTCTTTCCCAGACTGTAGATTCTTCAATCTCTATTTCTTTGTTCTTCTCGGTAAATGTTGTTCTTCAACTTCTTCTTCTTCTTTGTTCAATTCGCCAGCAACTTGCTCTTTGTTCAATTCTCATTCTTTATATAGACATAATTTTGCCTCTTAATCTCCTTAACTTGATTTTCCATCATTTGCGCTCAGTCGTTCGATCATCTTCTTCATAATTTATAACTCGGTAAACCATTTCACTTTTACATCAGAACTTGTACTTTTCTTGGAACTCTCACAATTCGGTTTAACCACTTGATCGCCTTAGATCTTCTCATTGAATTTTCATGTTCATATATCTTCTAGAAAATATTTATTTAATTCATATCCTCATCCAGCTCATCATCGCTTCACATTAATTTGATCTTATCACCATTTACAATCAATATCATGTACTCGATAAAACTTGCTTTGCAACTCTGTAACTGACTTCTTTCACTGCTCGCATATCTAACTCATCTTCAGTGCTCGGTGCTTGGATTTCACTTAGTGTTCGATAACTGTGACCGACTCACATATCATTCTACCGAATGACTTTGTCTAACTCGGTAAAGTAACTCTTTCAGTCATAACTTTAACTCTTTGAAGTTTGTGACTTGATCAATCAATTGTACTAATTTGATAACATCAAATATATAGTAGAAAACAACTATATCATCATTAATTCATCATTTTTTGATCTGTATTTGTGTTAGAATAACTAGGGGGGGGTAAATCAGTGGCCTAAAAAATATTCCAATAAATCAACCCAAAAATTTAGTTCCACAATATTAAGCCTCTAGTTATCTTCAGTCCTACAAGATGTATGCCTTCAAATAATCATATCAAATAACTACTGCTCGGAGTTCTCTTTTAAACCTTATTCTTAATGTTTACCGAATAGCAGCCTTTCATTTACCAAAAAATAGTAAATTTCTTAGTGTATACCGATCAATCCAGATTAGTTATGTGTAATGCAAAACACTAAAGTAATGACTCATAAACACATTGACACATGGATTTTTAATGTGGAAACCCTGTGTTGGTGCTATTTCTTGTTTAAATTGTGCCTTGTACTTTTCTTAGGGTCCCTTGTCATTGGTAGTGTCCAAGGCTTCAAAATCAAGAATAAAATCATTCTTATGCCTCTGCAAAATTTTCTCAAACCCTTAACCTGGTTGAAAATGGTGGAAAATGACTAAAAAACCCTAATTGTCTTAGCCGATTCTATTTTATGTTACTTTTTCGATCACTTTAGTCACCTCAAGTCATGTGTCCATGTTAAGTGGGTTTCTTTTTACAAAAAGACTGTGATTCCTAACCGCTCTAATAATTCCTAACTCATGTCACAAAATAATCTCTTTATGTCATTATCTTATGTGGTGAGTAAGTCAATTTTGATCGAACGATCGGCTTAACGGCTTAATCAAAAAGTGCACGACATCTATCGGTTAAGCGATTAAGCAGTGGTGATGCATGTCCTTGGTGGGGCTGAACAGTTGTAAAGGTTCTCAGTTAAACAGTGGGCAAGTATGAAGGAATCCGACAGCTCGCTTAATCGCTTAAACAAAAAGTGCACGACATCTAGTGAGTAAGCGATTAAGTGGTGGTGACACCTATCGAGGAAAGAATGTGGGTCCAGTCGCAGATAGTATAAAAGGTGTTAAAGCACGAAAATATCTAATGGTTGGCTTAATGGCTTATACCCAAGATGCACGACATCTAGTGAGTAAGCCATTAAGCGGTGATGACATCTGGCAGCTGGTGGGCCTGGGCATTCAAAGCTAGCGAGATTTTAAACCATAGTTAAGTTGTTTTAAATCAGACGGGTCACTTAATCACTTAAAGGGAAAGTGCTCGACATCTAGTGAGTAAGCGATTAAGCGGTGGCGACACATGTCCTTGGTGGACAGTTGTTTTTGGAAAAATAAGATAGCCGTCAGATGCATAGAACGATGTGTAGAATCTACGGCTCAAATTCAAAGTTGGTAAAATATGTTACAAAGAGCTGTTAAGCCGCAAAATTGAAGCCTGTGAATTAATTGCAGAACGTGTGGCAACTCCAGTCGAAAGATAGATTTGATTGAGGCCGTAGAATTGCTTAAGTCAACTTGCAGTCACAATGATTCATCAAAATCATTCGAGCAAAGACAGGATTGCTGAGAAAATTGGCTTCACACGACTTATATGCAGAACGGGTAACCTTACTGATTCACTAGCATTCAGATTGTGGTGGAATTTTTAATTCAGAAAGGTTTTTAGAATTTTGTCTCAGAATCTCAGTCTAATATCAAAAGAAAAACCTTAGGATGGCCCCTAGAGTTGAGATTTCAGGAGAGGTTGATTACCAAAAAAGAAACATTAGGGAAGATTTGTTACAACAATTGCCATTTTCCTCAGGAGATGCCACTCAAATTAAAAGGGTAGTTCCACCACATCCTCGCTTAAAAATTGGAGAAGGGTTATACGATTCTGGTAGATGGGCGAAAGATGCTAATACCAGTTTTGATGGCCTCACTCTGTTCAGGATGGCCTATAGCCAGAGGAATGCCCCTACCCCATACTGTAATATTTGGGAGTTAGATGTGGGAAAATTGATAGCACCTGGTGTGTTCATGGACACTAATTTGTTCACTTTAATTGCAAACACTTATGATAAGGTGGCTAGGGTTGTTAGGGATACTCAGGGAAATGTGTTGTTGACTGTATCAGCTGATGAAATCAGAAGGATCTTCAAGCTGACTAACACCTCTAAGCATATGGATGATATTTATTTTGAGTACTTTAAAGAAGTATACCATAATTAGAAGGACTATTACAAGGATGAAGCAATGAAGGGGTATTTTAATAAGATAGGGGACTTGGTTGTAGTAGGGCCTAGGACCCCAGAACCTTTCAAGTTGGATATTTTTAATGGCAAGGCCAGAAAGATGTATAGTGCTCTGTGCCGAGATTTGGGGGTAGACGAAGAAGTAACAATGCCTATTCATAAAATGCTAATGGTTGTTCAAATTTTGCATCCCCACCTGTTAGTAGTATTTGATTTTGCATCTTATATTGCTCAGGAAATGCATGAGGGTCTGTCAGGAATTCAAGATAGCAACATACGTAAACCAATGGGATGGTATTCCCTCATGATGCATATGTTCTTGTTCAACAATGCAGACTTCTTTGAGGAAGAAATGGAACTGGATAAATTCCAAGATGGTAAAGAATTGTCTATTTAGATGTGGAGTGTAGATTTGTCATGGGATAGGAAGAATGCTAGTTATGTGTATTTTGATAAGGTTTTTGCAACTAGACTCAAGTCATTGCTGAGAAACCAAAATACCAGGGTCCACACTGAAATGATGAGGCTTTTAAGGCCTGTGGAATATTCCCCAAAGCTAAAAATTGCTCACAATTGGGGAGATTTAATTTTATACCCCTTTTCTACAGTAATTAGGGTTTATGGATTCAAAGGAATCCCTTATGTGCTGCCATATAGAGTCCTTCTCAAGATTGGGATAGCAGAAATTATTAGGCAATTGGGTGGGCTGCAGGAAGAAGCCTTGACTGGAAAGATGAAGGGAAACATCTTTCCTACCCTCACTAGAGCCCATCACTTCATCATAACCAAAGGCGGGTGGACACAGTTTGACAAGTATTTTGAGCCTTATCATTTAGGCACGTCTATGTCTAGATGTGCAGATAATGAAGATTTTATCATGGGTATGTTCAGGAAGAGGAATAAATGATTGATATTAGAACATCAGTTCAACTACCCTGAGGATATCATCATAAATATTTTTGACCTTGGTGTTCAAGAAGTCAGGAAGGAGAAATGGATGGCATACAAGAAGTCTTTGGAATTTTTACAAAATTTTGACAAGACTTATGATCCTTTAAAGGAATTTTTCCCATGGTCTTACAAAATTGACTCCCTAATGAATCTTTTTGAGGGGATCATACAAACCCTAAATGAGAAGAGCCAGAGAGTGATTGAAAATGATCCAAAAAGGGCTCTTGCTGTCCTAAATAAATTTCCACAGGGGAGAATAGTCCCACCAGGGGATTATGTAGTATATAAAAGGAGAGGATACACTATTGGTGCACCTAAAGCTGATAAACCTCTTCAGCTTAAAGGAAAGAAGCCATCAAATATTGATGTTCAAGAAATGCCCTCTCCCAAAAGACAAAGGGTGGAAACAAAAGAACAAGAGAGTGAATTGTACTCTCCTTCCCAATCCCCCATGCAATATGATGACCAGGCCATCGCTGAACAACTGGTGCAATTGAGGAATGTTGGTGAAGTGGTTGTTACCACTCAGGAGTTACAAGAAGGGATGCCAGAGGCACCTAAACATACAACAACTGACCTCATAGTAGCAGAGTTATCTAGAAGAGAGTTAGACCCTATAACCAAGTAGACCAGTGATGAATTCTTATCTGATGACAATTTCATTAAAACCAGGGCATTCATTCAATTTCTATGGAGGTGCCACATTGATGAATTCAATCATAAATGCCAAAAGCTGCAAGAAGCCTAGCCCAACTCTGCTAAAGAAGATATAGAGAAGAAAGTTAAGAAGGAGATGATATCAAATTTTGATAAGATCACCCCTGAAGAGGGTAGACAAATGATTAAAAAGTAGGGAGTTCTCATACTACCTCAATGGGATCTAGTAGATGCAATAGTCTTTGATGTTGTTAGAAAGCAAGAAAAACTTATGAGCACTACTAGGACATCAATTGGTGCCCAGTTTAGTGAAGATCATGCAGCTCTAGCAATTGGGTCATTAAAGAAAAAATACAAGAGGAGAATAAAGGAAGATGATGATGTTGAAGATACAGGCAACCTAATTGTGAAGAGGGTTGCTGACACTTCAAGAACTGAAGCTGCAAACCTTGTTGTTCAAACAACTAGTTTAAGCATGAAGGTAGCTGAGAAAGAAAGGGAGGCCTATGCCAGCTTAAATGAGAAATATGAGTTTGTACTTAAAGCTTATAATGAGGAAAAGGTCAAATCCTTGATGAAAGATAACAAAATAGTAGTACTAGAGGGTAAGCAAAAAATTCAACTTATGCCCCAAGG
>MU227763.1:108516-125176 GCA_018584345.1 Thuja plicata
GATCTTCTCATGATCATATTGGGGGGGGGGGATATCAAAGGAAAAATTAGTACCAAATGAGAAACTCAAGAAAATGAAGAAAGTGAATGATATGCCCCCTGAATTGCCTCATTTTGACATGAAACATGCTTTGACCCAAATGAAAGTCTCAGTTCCACTTATCAAAATGTTGAAAATAAAAGAGCATAGAGAAGTTTCTCTGGCACTATTAAAAGGAATAGATGATGTATATGTCCATAATTGTGAGGAGATACCTTTGACACTAAATAGTGCTAAAGAAGATGGTCCACTAGTGAAAGAAAAAGGAAAGAGAAAGGAATTTTCTAACATTTGTATTGGAAATATAATAACCCAAGAACCGTTGTCTATTGATCCATTCTATGTCACCTTAATGATAAATAGTTTTTTGGTAAAAAACTATATGATTGATTCTGGAGCAGCAGCAATTGTGATGTCTTACCATGTGATGAAAGAATTAGGCCTCTAGGTTACTACATCTGCTAGGAGTTGCTATGCTATGGATAATAGGGAAGTTCCTGTGGTAGGAACATTGAAGGATATTGAAGTGAAAATTGCTGCTTTCCCTGAAGTAACTTTTAGAATGGACATAGTGGTAGTGGATACCAAACCATATTATGGTATGCGTTTATCAAGGCAATGGGAAGCAACGGTAGGAGGAAAGATGCAGTTGGATTTATCCTATGCAACTATCCCTGTAAATGGGAATGAGGTCAAGTTGTACAGAGAACCCCGGTCATCTTTTATGGTTGAGGTGGTCTTACCTGACTAATTAAATTATTGTGTGAATGTTGATATGGAAAATTTTATGGTTGAAGAAGTTAAGCCACAGCTAAATAACACTGACCCAATTGTGGATGAATTGCTGTTGCAACAAAATGGGCTTTGGCAAATGTATTTTGATCGAGGATGTTCAAAAGAAGGATTTGGGGTAGGAGTATTGTTGATATCCCCATCGGGTATCACTTTCAAGTATTCATTCATGTTAACTTTTCAATGCACAAACAATACTGTCGAATATGAGGCTTTAATCTTGGGAATGGATATTGCCATCAAGCATGGTATTAATTGTTTAGAATCCCATGGAGATTCCTAGCTAATCATATCTCAGATTAGGGGACATTATGCTGCTAAAGATGATAGATTAAAATTATATAAATATGCTGTCTGGGATAGGATGGAATTCTTTGATGCTTTCAATATATTATGGGTAGAAAGATCAAATAATATAATGGTAGATTTTCTGGCAAATGTTTCCCTAAAAAATAATGATGCTACTCTTACTAGCATGTCTATGGTTGGGACAAAAAGTAGGCCAGCAGTTCCTGATAATATTCATAATTGGCAAGTTTTTGAGGATGATGATGATATCCTCAAGTTTATCCAATGTATAGATCAATATGATGGTCAAAAGATTGATTGTGAATCTCTAGTGTCAATTGTGGATGATAAGGAGTATATTTTGATCAGGAAGTCATTCAATTGGATACTAATCATATTCTCAAGGGGTTGGTTGAATTGGAAGGCATGTTCAGCATAAATGACAATTATATGACTCAGAAGTCCAATGCCAGAGTGAGAGACTTAGAGGAAATTAATTTGGGATCTGAAACATCTCCCTAATTAGTCTACATTAGCAAGAAATTGGACAGCAACATGAGACAAAATTTGATAAAGTTGTTGAAAAATTACAAACATGTTTTTTCCTGGTCTTATGATGATTTCAAAGCCTACAGAGAAGATTTATTCCAACATGATGTCCCTTTAAAAGAAGGAATTAAACCATTCAGACAAAAACAAAGGCCAATCAATCCATTATTGGCTACCAAGATGCAGACAGAACTGATGAAGCTAAGGGAGGTAGGCATAATCAAGCCTATTAGACATTCATCTTAGGTCTCTAATTTAGTCCCTGTAAGAAAGAAAAATGGGGAGATAAGGTTGTGTGTCGATTTCAAAAATTTAAATGTAGCCTCATTGAAAGATAATTACGGACTACCTAACATGGAGGCTATGTTGCATAAAATCACTGGATGTGATTTTTTATCTATGATGGATGGATTCTTAGGGTACAATCAAGTGCTGGTTAAAGAATCTAAGCAATTCAAGACAACATTAACTACCCCTTAGGGCACCTATGTATATGCTCATATGCCATTTGGGCTAAAAAATGCTGGTGCAACTTTTCAAAGAGCTATGGATGTAGCCTTCAAAGACCTCATAGATGTTCTGATGGTGGTGTACCATGATGATTTGACATCTTTCTCAAAAAGAGCAGAGGATCATTGCAATCACTTGAAAAAGGTCATGATAAAAGCACTAGAATATGGGGTGTCTCTCAACCCAAAAAAGTGTCACTTTGCTATTACTGAGGGGAAACTTTTGGGACACATAGTGTCAAAGGAGGGGGTGAGGCTAGATCCTGAAAGAGTTGAAGCCATCCAAAAGGTACTTTCTCCCAAGAACTTAAAAGGTATACAATCATTTCTAGGGTAGATTAACTTTGTTAGGAGATTTATTGCCAAGTTTGCAGAATTAGTTAAACCTATTGTCAAATTGCTAAATAAAAATGTGAAGTTTGAATGGGGCCAAGAAGCTTAGTTAGCCTTTGAAAGAATAAAACAAGCTATTCAAGAAGCACTAGTCCTTGTATCCCCTGATTACACTAAGCCCTTTGCTATGTTTACTTTTGTCTCATTCCATAATATTGCAGCAGTCTTATTGCAGAAGGATAGTGAAGGATTTGAGCACCCCATTGCATTTTTCAGTAAGTCATTGCAATCAGCTAAATTAAATTATCAGATGATGGAAAAACAAGCTTATGCTCTGGTGAAGGTAGTCAAGGCTTTCAGGCCTTATTTGGTGTGTGCAAAAGTAAAAGCCTATGTCCCTCATGTTGTTGTCAAAGACATCTTTGTTCAAAATGAAGTGACAGGAAAAAGATGTAAATGGATAAACAAATTCCAAGAGTTTGACATAGAAATCCATATCACTAAGTTGGTGAGGGGATTAGGGTTGGCTAAGTTGATGACAGGAGAAAAATTGGATTTGGTCCAAGTAAACAGTGTTGGTGTAAAAGAGAATTTCTTGACAAGTATTGAGATGCAAACCTGGTATACCAATATTGTTTATTTTCTGGAAAATGCTAAATATCCAGATAACTTGAATGATAACCAAAGGAGGAGTTTGAAGCTGCAATCACAAAAGTATGTTTTGTTGTAGGGTGATTTGTTTTGGAAAAATAGAAATGGGATCTTGTTATTATGCCTTGACAAAGGTCAATCAGAAAAGGTATTGAAAGAAATTCCTGCTGGAATGTGTGGAGGGCATTATCCTGCTAGAACAACAGCCCACAAAATTTTGAGGGCTCGATATTATTGGCCTTGTGTTTTTCAAGATGCTCACACTTTTTTAAGGAAATGTGAGCCATGCTAGAGATTTTCAAGCAAGATCAAATATTCAGGGGCATTGTTATTAAACCCTGTAATAGCAGAGGCTCCCTTTGCTATGCGGGGAATGGACTTTATAGGAAAATTTTCTAAAAAATCAAGTGGAGGCCATGGCTGGATTTTGCTAGCAACTGATTATTTCACAAAATGGGTGGAAGCGATCCCAACCGAAAGGAAACAATTACTGTGGTTATTGACTTTCTGATGGATAATGTAATTACAAGATTTGGTGTCTGCCTTAAATTGATAATGTACAATGCCATGTGCTTTAGGTCTGAAGAATTCACTGACTTTTTCTCTGATATGGGAATTGTTATGTCCTATTCATCCCCATACCACCCTCAAGCTAATGGTCAAGAAAAATCCAGTAATAAAAGTATTTTGCAAATCTTAAAAAAGACCTTGGAGGGAAATAAGAGAGCTTGGCATGTTAAATTGAAACTTGCCCTTTGGGCTGATAGGATTACTGTCAAGAAGGCCACTGTAAAGTCTCCTTTTGAATTGGTTTATGGTGTTCAGTCAAGAATGCCTGTTAACAATTTGCTCCCAATTAAAAAATTTATCCAAGATGAAGAAATAGAAATTTCTGAACCCATGGAAGAAAGGATGGTTCAGTTGGTAGAATTGGATGAAATAAGGAGAGAAAGCCAGAGAAAAAATTTCAAACTACAACAAAAAATGAAATACCTTTTTGACAGAAGGGTAGATGAGAGAAAGTTTCTGCCTAGTGATTTTGTATTGCAATGGAATATTAGGGCTGAAGAGAATGGCAAACAAAAGAAATTTGAATCACTATGGATTGGACCATTTGTTATATCTCAGATCTTTGGAAAAGATTCTTATTTCCTCAAGGGTCTGGATGATGAAGAATAGGAATTGCCAGTGCATGGACAATTCTTGAAAAATTTCTTTAATTAACTTTTCTTCTCCATGCACAGTAGTATGTAGTATATGTTTAGGTGTGTTTCCTTTCTGTTGTGTGTTTATTTACTATTTTAGGTTAGCCTGGTTTGTGGTCTACTTCCCCAGAGATCTGTGGTTCGTGTTATAACCTGGTGTTTAAACATCCTTAGAGAGAGCCACTATTGGTGCTATTTCCTATTTAAATTATGCCTTGTATTTTTATTAGGGTCCCTTGTCATTGATAGTGTCCAAGGCTTTGAAATCAAGATTAAATTCATTCTTATGCCTCTGCAAAATTTTCTCAAACCCTTAACCTAGTTGAAAATGGTGGAAAATGACTAAAAAACCCTAATTGTCTTGGCCGATTCTATTTTCATGTTACTTTTTCGGTCACTTAAGTCACCTCAAGTCACGTGTCCATGTTAAATGGGTTTCTTTTTACAAAAAGAATGTGATTCCTAACCACCCTAATAATTCCTAAGTCAGGTCACGAAATAATCCCTTTATGTCATTATCTTATGTGGTGAGCAAGTTAGTTTTGATCGAACAGTCGACTTAATGGCTTAATCAAAAAGTGCACGACATCTATCGGTTAAGTAATTAAGCGGTGGTGACGCATGTCCTTCGTGGGGCTGAATAGTCGTAAAGGTTCTCAGTTAAATAGTGGGCAAGTATGAAGGAATCTGACGGCTCGCTTAATCGCTTAAACAAAAAGTGCACGACATCTAGTGAGTAAGCGATTAAGTAGTGGCGACACCTGTCCAGGAAAGAATGTGGGTCCAGTCGTAGACAGTATAAAAGGTGTTAAAGCCCAGATAGATCTGACGGTCAACTTAATGGCTTATACCCAAGATACACAACATCTAGTGAGTAAGCCATTAAGCGGTGATGACATCTGGCAGCTGGTGGGCCCGGGCATTCAAAGGTGGTCAGAGTTTAACTCACAGTTAAGTTGTTTTAAATCTGACAGCTCGCTTAATCACTTAAAGGGAAAGTGCTTGACATCTAGTTAGTAATAGATTAAGCTGTGGCAACACATGTCCTCAGTGGACAGTTGTTTTCAAGAAAATAAGATAGCCATTAGATGCAGAGAACGATGTCTAGAATCTGCGGCTCAAATTCAAAGTTGGTAAAATATGTTGCAGAGAGCCGTTAAGCCGTGAAATTGAAACCTGTGAATTAATTGCAGAATGTGTGGCAACTCCAGTCAAATTCAATTTGAAAGATTGATTTGATTGAGGCCGTAGAATTGATTAAGTCGACTTGCAGTCACAATGATTCATCAAAATCATTCGAGCAAAGACGAGATTGCAGAGAAAATTGGCTTCACGTGACTTCTGTACAGAACGGGTAAGCTTACTGATTCACTAGCATTCAGATTGTGGTGGAATTTGTAGTTCAGAAAGGTTTTTAGAACTTTGTCTCAAGATCTCAGTTTAATATCGAAAGAAAAACCTTAGGATGGCCCCTAGAGTTGAGATTTCAGGAGAGGTTGATTACCAAAAAGAAACATTAGGGAAGATTTGTTACAACAATTGCCACTGTCCTCAGGGGATGCCACTCAAACTAAAAGGGTAGTTCCACCACATCCCCACTTCAAAATTGGAGAAGGGTTATACGATTCTGGTAGATGGGCGAAAGATTCTAATACCAATTTTGATGGCCTCACTCTATTCAGGATGGCCTATAGCCAAAAGAATGCCCCTACCCCATACCATAATATTTGGGAGCTAGATGTGGGAAAACTGATAGCACCTGGTGTGTTCATGGACACTAATTTGTTCACTTTAATTGCAAACACTTATGATAAGGTGGCTAGGGTTGTTAGGGATAATTAGGGAAATGTGCTACTGACTGTATCAGCTGATGAAATCAGAAGGATCTTCAAGCTGACTGACACCTCTGAGCATATGGATGATATTGATTTTGAGTACTTTAAAGAAGTATACCATAATTAGAAGGACTATTATAGGGATGAAGCAATGAAGGGGTATTTTAATAAGATAGGGGACTTGGTTGTAGTAGGGCCTAGGACCCCAGAACCTTTCAAGTTGGATCTTTTTAATGGCAAGGCCAGAAAGATGTATAGTGTTCTATGACAAGTTTTGGGGGTAGATGAAGAAGTAACAATGCCTGTCCATATAATGCTAATGGTTGTTCAAATTTTGCATCCCCACCTGTTAGTAGTATTTGATTTTTCATCTTATATTTCTCAGGAAATGCATGAGGGTCTATCAGGAATTCAAGATAGCAACATACGTAAACCAATGGGATGGTATTCCCTCATGATGCATATGTTCTTGTTCAACAATGCAGACTTCTTTGAGGAAGAAATGGAACTAGATAAATTCCAAGATGGTAAAGAATTGCCTGTTCAGATGTGGAGTGTAGATTTGTCATGGGATAGGAAGAATGCTAGTTATGTGTATTTTGATAAGGTTTTTGAAACTAGACTCAAGTCACTGCTGAGCAATCAAAATGCCAGGGTCCACACTGAAATGATGAGGCTTTTAAGGCCTATGGAATATGACCCATAGCTAAAAATTGCTCACAATTGGGGAGATTTAATTTTGTACCCCTTTTCTATAGTAATTAGGGTTTATGGATTCAGAGGAATCCCTTATGTGCTGCCATACATAGTCCCTCTCAAGATTGGGATAGAAGAAATTATTAGGCAATTGGGTGGGCTACAGGAAGAAGCCTTGACTGGAAAGATGAAGGGAAACATCTTTCCTACCCTCACCAGAGCCCATCACTTCATAACCAAAGGCAGGTGGACACAGTTTGACAAGTATTTTGAGCCTTATCATTAGCCACGTCTGTGTCCAGATGTGCAGATAATGAAGATTTTATCATGGGTATGTTTAGGAAGAGGACTAAATGCTTGATATTAGAACATCAGTTCAACTACCCTGAGGATATCATCAGAAATATTTTTGACCTTGGTGTTCAGGAAGTCAGGAAGGAGAAATGGATGGCATACAAGAAGTCCTTGGACTTTGTATAAAATTTTGACAAGACTTATGATCCTTTAAAGGAATTTTTCCCATGGTCTTACAAAATTGACTCCCTAATACATATTTTTGAGGGGATCATACAAACCCTAAATGAGAAGAGGTAGAGAGTGATTGAAAATGATCTAGAAAGGGCTCTTGTTGGCCTGAATAAATTTCCACAGGGGAGAATAGTCCCAAGAGGGGATTATGTACTATATAAAAGGAGAGGATACACTACTGTTGCACCTAAAGCTGATAAACCTCTTCAAATTAAAGGAAAGAAGCCATCAAATGTTGATGTTCAAGAAATTCCCTCTCCCAAAAGACAAAGGGTGGAAACAAAAGAACAAGAGAGTGAATTGTACTCTCCTCCCCAATCCCCCATGCAATATGATGACCAGGCCATCGTTGAACAACTGGTGCAATTGAGGAATGTTGGTGAAGTGGTTGTTACCACTTAGGAGTTACAAGAAGGGATGCCAGAGGCACCTAAACATACTGCAACTAACCTCACAGTAGCAAAGTTTGCTGGCAGAGAGTTAGACCCTATAACCAAGAAGACCAGTGATGAATTCTTATTTGATGACAATTTCATTAAAACCAGGACATTCATTCAATTTCTATGGAGGTGCCACATTTATGAATTCAATCATAAATGCCAAAAGCTGCAAGAAGCCCAACCCAACTCTGCTAAAGAAGATATAGAGAAGGAAGTTAAAAAGGAGATGATATCAAATTTTTATAAGAGCACCCCTGAAGAGGGTAGACAAATGATTAAAAAGTAGGGAGTTCTCATACTACCTCAATGGGATCTAGCATATGCAATAGTCTTTGATGCTGTTAGAAAGAGAGAAAAACCTATGAGCATTGTTGGGACATCAATTGGTGCCCAGTTTAGTGAAGATCATGCAGCTCTAGCAATTTGATCATTAAAGAAAAAAGACAAGAGGAGAATAAAGGAAGATGATGATGTTGAAGATACAGGCAACCTAATTGTGAAGAGGGTTGCTGACACTTCAGGAACTGAAGCTGGGTATGTGCAGGATCATGGTATGCCTAAAAGTGGTGATGTGAAAAAGAAGTCTTGATTGGTGGACTGATTGAAAATTATCTATAACTTTCAAATGGTATAACATTTTTTTAATCTAAAACGTGTGTCACATTCTATGCTTCACCTACTATAAGAAAAAAATAAAAAAAAATTCAATTTGATTAATTTTAGACTAAGTTAAGGTGGTCAGACACGGGAGTTTTTATATTCTGAAAAAGTTTTAGAAGAAAAATCATAATTAATTATTTACTTGGAAATAATTTACAAAAAATATGCGTCACATTCGTACATGAGTCTACTAGTTATATATAGAATCTATTAAAACAATATTATGATTTGATTCTGTTTAAAGTGGTCAGACATACACCTACTTCTTATCTTTTTAGTCCTAATTGATAGACTGGTTGAAAAATAGCTATAGCTTTCAAACAGTATAACATTTTTGAAATCCTAAACATGATTCACATTCTATGCTTTTCCTACTACAATAAAAAATTAAAAATTTTTCAATTTGATGAAGTTTAGAATAAGTTAAGGTGGTTAGACACGAAATTTTTTATATTCAGGAAAAGTTGTAGTAGAAAAATCATAATTAATTATTTACTTAGAAAAAAATTACAAAAAAATATGCATCACATCCGGACATGAGTCTACTACTTATATCTATAATCTTGTAAAAAAATATTATCATTTTATTGTGTTTAAGGTGGTCAGACATACACCTACTTCTTATCTTTTTCCTGAAATTTTCATACTACTGCATATAAATTTCAAATTTCACCATATAGAGTATATTTTTTAAAAAAATGGCTTGTATAAAAGAAACTAAATTCAATTTTCTACAGATTCTCTTCTTACACATTTTTTATATAAGATTGATAACTTGTTCAAATTTTTACGTCAACTTTCCTAAACCTGATTTTCTAAATTTTTATTGCCACTTAAGAGCCTAGTTTGGCATACCATGATCCTGCACATACCCAGCTGCAAACCTTGTTGTTCAAATAGCTAGTTTAAGCATGAAGGTAGCTGAGAAAGAAAGGGAGGCCTATTCCAGCTTAAATGAGAAATATGAGTTTGTACTTAAAGCTTATAATGAGGAAAAGGTCAAATCCTTGATGAAAGATAACAAAATAGTAGTACTAGAGGGTAAGCAAAAAATTCAACTTATGCCCCAAGGGGTAATTGATCAAGAACCTCACCAACCCTCCTCCTCTAGTCCATTTGTGACATATCCCCCATCCCCTGCACATTTAATTCCCACTACTCAAGAAGCCATTGATGCCAAAAGAGCAGAATTAGAGGCTGAGAAGAACAGGTTGATCAGTGAGAGATCAAGGCTAGAAGAAGAGGGTAAAAGGGATCTTGAAGATTCTCCTACATACAAAGAGGCTGAGGAATACGTGAAGCAAAAATTTTCTGATCAGATATTTTCCAACCTCAAAAGGAGGTCAACCTTCCTAACCTCTATCTACTGGGAAAGAAGATTGTAGGCATCATAAGCAAACATGATAGTGAAAAGGAACAGTGGGATTTGATAATGAATAACTGGAAAGGGAAGGAAGCCCATGTCAAATCCTTTTACTCTCTTTCAAAGGAGAAGAATAATATTGACATCACCCTGAAAAACACCCATAAATGTCTCAAATTGATGGTTAATTTGGACATCAAGAAGAGCATGATCATAAAGAGGGTCACAATTTCGAGAGAAGAGTTCTCCAGGGACAGATATGATATGTTTCCCAACATGTTCAAAGAAGATGGGAACATAAATAATGAAGCCTTATAGCTAAGACAATTGAATGAAACACTAACCAACAAGACAAAAAGTATTGTTACATTGGCAAATACTGGCTGGTTTGTGTTAACTATTGATATTTTGAACAAAGCCAAGGCATTTTTTGAATCTTGGGAGGCAGAAGTTGAGAAAGATAACGATGATTGGGAAGAGTTCAACAGCCAGAAAGATGAGGTCCTCAGTTTCATTTGGCCAAGTGATGAGGTGTTCACCACATGGGTTGGCAAATATGGTATAGTCACCCCGGTAGCATGAGACAGTAAACATAAAGGGGACAACTAACACCAAAGAGGTTGAGAAGTTTGAACAAATTAGATATTGGGGCCTCTACATCAACAAGAGAAAAAATTCTAGATTGTAAGGACCCAGCCACCTTAGAGCAACTTCAAGCATTCAGGGAGTCATATGACAAAAGATTACATGGCTAATAGCAACGATTTGTTACCCCCATCCGCCTGAAATTTTGTCTCATCTGAAAACTGTATTTTTTCCTCTCGACCAGTCATCCATAGCTTGTTGCATCCTTATTTTCCAAAAGGATTCCAAGATGATTGTGGCTGTCTATAAGTATCAAGTTCTAATATTGTAAAAGGGATGGTAACAATAAGACTACAAGGCAGATCACTGAATTGTGTTTGAATGTCAGTTTTGAGTCTTTTGAATGTACTGATATCGAATTTACATTGATAAAATACAATGGAATCTCCATTTTGATATCAATTATGTCTTCTTGCATTTTCTATTAATTATTGTATGTTCAATTTGTAAGGCATTTTGAGTAAACTGGTTATAAAGTAGCCATGTTCTTGTCTGTGAGTTGCTTTCAAGGAGAGTTTTAAATCTTGCAGATAATTGCAGAGGGTTAGGGTTTATGCAGGGATTAGATACAAGGGTGTGAGGATGAGAGGATAGTTTGTAAGGTATTTTATCTAGGGTTCATTTTTATTTCCATTGATTATCTTTAATATATGTGTGCTCTATTTTGACTCTATCACCCATGATTAGGCACTGGTCAAATTGCTGACAAGTGGTTGTTTTCATCAATTCAAATTTAATCAAACTTTATATTTCTGCTATCTCAATTACATGACTATCTAATCGTATTCAGTACAATTCATTTTGTGATTCCTTGCAGAATGAATCAATAGGTTAGCCTTCCTAAGCCTAATGACATTAAAAGAAGGAGGATCACAAATCCTTAATCCATTATTAAAACTGTTGAAAGATAACATTCTGCCAAAGGTGCACCCGCCTGGGTATGTGGAACCCAAAGTGTAGAAGGATTTTTCATCCTTGTTAATTAGCATTTTTCCCTGTGAGAATCTAACTTGGGTATAAGAGAGTCTGGCATTTATTGCTATTGTAAATGATTCTACAAGAAAAAGAGCTAACACCCTGTAAAAGGAAAAACCACTTGGGACCGGTAACCCAAAATTTTCACTCTTCTGAAGTGAGCTTGGTTAAGAGCCAACCTTGTTAAAGGTTATAAACACACTGTTAGGTGTGACCTTGTTAGAGGATTTAAAAGATTAGTTTGTCACTTGATATCGGGCATCTGTATGTTACCTTCTATGACCAAACCTAGTGTATTTTTTCAAATGGTATCTGGCATCTCATGCTATCATCATGATCAAACTTTTTGATACTCCTTGGGATGTATCTCAATATAGAAAGGATCTTTACATCCTACTCAGTTAAGAGACTTTCTGAATCAATGGTTAAACTAAAATAGTAAATGATCTATTCACACATACAACTTAGACTTGCATATTTTTAGATCTATTGTAAGCTCATCAAACCATTCTGATCAATATATCTTTTCAATACTTTCACTCCACTTCTTTCTGCTCGGTGATGTTGTGCTTCTCTATTGCTCGGTGTTCATAAAAATCTTTAGCTCATTCCCCAGCTTGATTGATCAGGACTGTATGAAGTTGTTCTTCATTAGTTTCTCTTCAACATCCTCTTTTTCATTCACTCCACTTAATTCATAATGAATTAAGTTGTCTCTTTATAGATATGATATCACCATTTCTCACTTCTTGATTTTCTTGTTCTTGGTGTGATCCACAATCTTATCCAACCTTGATTTAAATCATAACTCATATTTTATCTCGTAGAAATCTTCTTTCCAATTGGATAAAACAAATTCAAATCTTTTACTTATCTCTGGCTTTAACTTGTCGATTAAAACAATGTTAACAACCAGTTAAGTCTATCTTTAGCTATGCCAGCTAAGTATTTTGTCATTTTTGAACTCCAGTTAACTTTGATGTTTTAATTCATTGATAGCTTCAGTCAACACTTTAGTTCTCCTCGGCTTTCTCCGTCGGGGTTGTCTATCCTTCGAGCTTGTTTGTTCGTCGGTAACACTGTAATTTTGGCCATCAGTAATGCTTGTGATTCTTCTTGTTGGTAATGCTCATTGGTTTCTTTTCTCGGGCATCGCCTGTGACTTTGATCTTGGTTTCCTCTATCCTTCGGTTTCCACTAGCCGTCGCTATTTAAAGTCACATAGTGAATGCTAGTCTTTTATGCATTACTTAAAGCATAATTTTTTTCTCTTTGATTCTCTGAAGTCTTTGACACTTTGAATATAACTAATTATATTATATCAAGTTAACATCAATGACAATACAATCTATTAACTGATTTAATGTCTTGTATTATATTTTTGTATTTCAGTGATCAACTTAACATTTTCAAACATTTAGTCAGTTACATGTTATCAATCTCTCCCTTTGGCATTGATGGCAACACACTACATTATCACACTATATTATTACTAATCCAATATGAAATATAACAGTTGAAGTTCATCAATCTCTCATATTGTAACTATTACAAATGGTTGGCTCTCGGTAAGCTCATATAGCTTAGATTTATTTCTTGCAGAGTGTGTCCTTCAATCTTTAATCCCTTTAATGGATAAATGTAACAACTTCTATGTTTGTTACTAATATGTGCTCTGCCTTGACTGTTCCTCTCTTTTTTCTTTGACAACAATCTCTCCCTTAGTATGTATTCTCTCTTTTTGTTACTTCTCTTCCTTTGATGGATATTTCATATGTAATCAATCTCTCCCTTTGATTAACTCTTTCTTTGAATTCTTAGGAACTTCTTTCCATGGATAATGATATAATATCTCCCTTTTGATAATGAGAATCTCTCTCCCTTTGACAACAATGCCAAACAATTCTTCCATATCATCTTCCATTCCTTTTTATAATATACTCCTTGAATTTCCCTATCTATCAGCAATACATTGAGTCTGGTGTTCGGTGTAGATTTGTACCTTGCTGTGTACAGATGTATTTGTTGTTGTCCATCTTGGTGATTGACTCAACATGAATGATCTTCTGATTTGTGTATAGGCTGATGCAGTCTTCTAGTCAACTTACTGACCGATAGACAAGGGTTGTACCCCTAGTCACTGTCTCAGGTACTCAAATGTATCTTCAGTAATGGCTTGGTAAAGATGTCCGCTAATTGTTCCTTTGATTGAACATATTCCAGTATCACCTCTTTTTCTTGCACTTGTTCTCTTAAATAGTGATACTTGATTGCAATATGCTTAGTCTTAGCATGCATGACTGGATTCTTAGAAATGTTAATTCCGCTGGTATTATCACAATAGATAACCACTGGTTCAAGAATCTTCACATTCTTACCTTCCAACAACTATTTGATCCATGCAATATTAGAGCAATTTGCAGAAACAACCACATATTTTGCTTCTGTAGTAGACTAAGAGATGCATCCTTACTGATCCATGTGACAATTCTTTCACCCATGAAGAATACTCCTCCAGTTGTACTCTTTCAGTCATCAATGTTTCCAGCCCAATCAACTTCTATATAGACTTGTAGCTCAAATTTTCCTTCTCTTTTATACCATAAGCCATAGTTCTCGGTGTTCTTTAGACATCTCAAAATTCTCTTGATAATGGTCATACGTGATTCTTTCAGATTAGTATAGAATCTAGCAACTATTCCAACTACATGTGCAATATTTGGTCTAGTATGGATAACATACATTAGTTTGCCAATCATTGATCTATACAAGGTCTGATTTACCTCATTTGATTTGTCTTCCTTTGTCATCTTACATCTGGTATCCATAGGTGTTCCAACTGGTTTGGAATCTTCCATCTTGAATATCTTCAACACTTCCTTGATGTATTTGGACTAAGTGATATATATGCCTGCATCTTGTTGAAGAATTTGTAGACCAAGAAAGAATTTGATCTCCCCAAACATAGACATTTCAAATTCTTTTCTCATTTCATTAGTAAAGGATTTACATAATATTTCATTACCCCCAAATATGATATCATCAACAAATATTTCAACAATCAGAATATTACCATCGGTATCTTCTTTTAAGTACAAATTGCTATTTTCACTTATTCTTACAAATTCAATGCTTATGAGATAGGAGTGAAGTCTTTCATACTAGACTCTCGGTGCTTGTTTCAATCCATACAAGGATTTATGTAGTCTACATACCATGTTTCTCTTGTCTGGATTAACAAACCCTTATGGTTGTTCAATGTATACCTCTTCTTCTAGTTTTCCATTTAGGAATGCAGATTTGAGATCCATCTCGTATACCTTGAATCCTTTGAATGCAGCATAATCAAGAAGAATTCTAACTCCTTCTAGTATAGCAATGGGTGCAAAGGTTTTACCATATTCAATACCTTCTTCTTGTGCATACCCCTTGCATACTAATCTTGCTTTGCTTCTTGTGACTTCTCCATTCTCATTCAGCTTGTTTCTTAATATCCATTTGGTATCGATGACATTCTTGTCATCTGGCCTCGGTACTAGTGTCCATGTACTATTCTTCTCAATCTGTTCTATTTCTTCATTCATAACACTGACCCATTCCTCATTTTCAAGTGCAGTATTAACAAATTTAGGCTCAAAATCACAAAGTAAACATCTAGTGTTTAGTGACTTACTTCTTGTTCTCATTCCAGCCTTCTTGTCTCCTATGATTTGATTCTATTGATGATGTCTTCTGACATGCTTGGAAATTTTTTGTTCAGCTCTTTGTCCATCAATCTAATTATCATCTTGATCTTCATTCTGATCTCCATCACTCGGTACATCATCTTGAGTATTATCCCAATTTTTGGTAATTGCAACCTGATGCTCGGTTGCAATGTTCTATTGCTCGGGAGCGATACACTGTTTCCGGGTAGAGTTTCAGGTTCTTTAGTGTAAACAAACCTATTGTAGGCTTCTGGTTCTTTTCTTCTTTCCTTATCATTCTTTTCTGCAAATTCATCTATTCTTACATTTGCACTTTCAATGATCTTGTTAGATGACTTGTTAAGACATTTATAAGCCTTACTTTTAATGGAATACCCGAGAAAGATACCTTCATCACTTTTGGAGTCAAGATTTCCATTTCTATCATCTTTCAAAATATAACATTGACTACGAAAGATTCTAAAGTAACTTACATTGGGTGTGTAACCATACCAAAGCTCATAGGGTGTCTTCTTTGTGTCCTTCTTCAATTGTACTTTGTTTAATGTGTAGACAACAATACTGATAGCTTCCCTCCAGAAAATTTGAGTGATGCTTTTCTCAATCATCAATGTTCTTGCACAGTCAACAATTGATCTATTTCTCCTCTCAACAATTCCATTTTTCCATGGTGTTCTTGGTTGGACACTTTGCTGCAAGATCCTCTTTTCAATCTCATCAAGTCCTTGATCCTTATTATCACTTTCACTATCATTCCTCATAGTGTGTCTATGACTTGACTTACTTATTTTCAAAGAATATTTGAATGCAGATTCTATAGATGGTAAGACACTATTATCAAAGTTATTCATCTCAAATGAAATCAGTTTACCAATCAGGCTATCTAGAGTAGCTATATTGTTTGCAATTGCTCTCATTTATTGAATAGAAGATACTCTAATAACATATATAGGCAGTAAGGTTCTTAAGATTTTACTTACCACCATCTCTTCTTCAAGTACACCTCCAACTCCTCGGATAACATTGACTACCTCTTTGATTCTGTAGCTATACTAGTGATATTTTCTCCTTCTTTCATCCTTAGGCCATCAAACATCCCCCTTATGCTTTCAGCCTTGGCTCTTAGTACATTAGCATACATTCCATGTACCAGTTCAATTTATCCCACATTTGTTTTGCAGAGGTGCAAGTTTTGACATCTTCAAACGCAACATCAGAGAGTGAGGAAGCAAGCTCTATCATCATGCAATTATGCTCATACTTTTATCTCAATTGCTCAAGAGTGTGAGGTCCTATAGGCAACATGATGTAGTACTAGTCTTTCTCCTTAGACCTCTTCTAGGGTCTCTTAGGTCACTCACTGACCTACTAGGGTTCTTCCACTAACCCTAGGCTCATTAGGTATCTTATCACAAGATCCTAATTCCTTCAACTAGTAAACATCA
>MU227763.1:128615-154852 GCA_018584345.1 Thuja plicata
TAGCCACTTGTCTTTTCAACATTTCAAAAGATTTTTCAGCTTCCAAAGTCCATCTGAACTTAGTTTTGACCCCACCCTTAATGGTATCCATTAATGGAGCACATATCCCACTAAAGTTCCTAATAAAATTTCTATAAAATTGGGCAAGGTCATGAAAACTCCTTACCTCAGTGGCTGTGATAGGTGGAGGCCAATTCAAAATTGCAGCAACTTTATCTTTGTCCATCTTCAAAGACCCCTTGGACACCACAAAGCCCAAGTAGACTAGTTCTTTTTTAAAGAACTCACACTTCTCAAGGTTAATGGCCAACTTCTCTTCATGTAACCTTTTTAGTACTGCCTCCACATGTCTGATATGTTCATCTCTTGTCTTACTGAAAATCAGTATATCATCACGATATACCACCACAAACTTTCCAGTGAAATCCTTGAGCACCTCATTCATGAGCCTCATGAATGTGCTCGGAGCATTAGAGTGGCCAAATGGCATCACAAGCCATTCACATAACCCATCTTTGGTTTTGAATGTCATTTTCCATTCATCACCTTCCTTCACCCTGATTTGGTGATACCCACTTTTCAAATCCAGCTTTTTGAAATACATTGCCCCACCAAGGAAATCCATAAGATCCTCTATCCTTGGGATTGGGAATCTATAAAATATTGTGATCCTATTTATAGCCCTTGAGTCTATGCATAATCTCTACTTTCCCCCCTTCTTTGATGCTAAAACAACTGGGACTGCACATGGGCTAATGCTTTTCTTGATTAAGCCTTGATCCAGGAGTTCTTGTATTTGTCTTGCTACCTCCAAGTTCTTCTCTGGAGTCAATTTGTATTCTGCTTTATTGGGCAAAGATGCCCCTGGTACAAATTCTATTTGATGACTTATAACCCTCTTAGGTGGTAGGGTTGCAGGAGTGCCATCACTCACAATTTCCTTATATTTCTCAAGCAATTCTTGCACTTCCTTTGGTAGTGGTTCCCTTACTGGTGTCTCCTCCTCCTTAGGTTTTAACACAATGGCATAACCTTCACCCTCATCATCTCTGATGTCATTCACAAACTCCTTACCACTGCATAACATAACATTAGGAGTCTTACTATGTGATTCCTCATCTTCTAATAAAGACTGAATTTTGAAGGTCTTTCCTCCTTTCTTAAATGTAATGGAGTTCTCTTTCCCATCATATACTGCTCCATTATCAAATTTCCAAGGCCTTCCAGGAAGAAAATTACAAGCATCCATTGGTAGGATGTCACAAAGCAATCTGTCCTTATATCCTGCTATTGAGAATTCTACCCATGTTTTCTCATTGACCAAGACACTCTGGCCTTTGTTGAGCCATGTCACCTTATAAGGGTTCACATGGGGTATTTTGGTTAGCTTAAGCTTCACCACAACCTCCTCTGAAATGATGTTGTCTGTGGATCCAAAATCAACAATCACCTTACACACTTTTCCAAGAATCTTACATCTAATTCTAAATAATGCCCTCCTGTGTTTGGGCTCATCCTTGACTGGTTGCCTTATTAAGACCCTTCTAAACATCATGTTCTCACCCATTTCCAAGTCTAGATGATCCACCTCTGGAGTCCTGACACTAGAAGTATCCTCATGTGCATATGCTACTCTCTTCTCACTGTTTGTTGCAGAAGGTTTATCAGGACATCTATAAGCTGGATGCCCTAGTTTCCCACAATAATACCACTTCATAGTGGAAAATTAGGGTCCACTCCTACCTCCTCTTCCTTTTTTATAACCCCCATTGTTACTCCTACCTCTATTATAGCCTCCTCTTGAATTATTCTCAATCTGCTGCTCTGTCAACTTATTTTCTCCTTGGGATCTTTGTTCACTACCCCTTCCTTGGTAGCCCCCTCTTTGACCCTTCTGTTCTCTTCCTCTGCCTCTATTGTTATTATTGTTCTTGAAACTAGAATCCCCTTTCTTCTTATTCTTCTCTTCCACCTTTAGGGCTAACTGATGACATTTTTGGATGGTGGTAGGTGTCCATAGGCTTATCTCCTCTTGAATATTCCACTTCAACCCACCCAAGTACCTAGCCACTTTGATTGGCTCTTCTTCTTGCAACTTAGACCTTAAATATAGTCTTTGGAATTCCTCAGTATATGAGGCCACATCAAGGTCTTTCTGCTTCAATTTTTGTCTCTTCCTATGGAGTTGTATTTTGTAGTCCTC
The DNA here is from genome assembly GCA_018584345.1 of Thuja plicata. NCBI lineage: Eukaryota > Viridiplantae > Streptophyta > Pinopsida > Cupressales > Cupressaceae > Thuja > Thuja plicata. The sequence continues at coordinate 130,819 of MU227763.1, forward strand.
TGGAAGATAACTCTCCTTCAATTTGGTCACCATACCATTCCAATTTTATATTGGTTGATTTCCCATGCTTACCCTCTCATCCTAAAGGTATTTCCACCAACTCAAAGCTGGCCCTCTCAGTCTAGACTTGGCCAATTTAACCCTTTGGGCCTCACTTATTCCTTCGCATTCGAAATGATTCTCCATTGCTTCAATCTAGTCCATGACTGCCTCAATATCCATCTTTCCTCCGAATAAAGGTACCCCTTCCAAAGATTTTCCACTTAGTGCTTTTATGGCCTTTAAGAAAGGTTCCTCATTCAACACTGGGTCAGGTTCAGGAATGTAGTCTTCTTCTTCCATCTTCTTCTTACCCTTACTACTGGATTCTGCTTCATATTCTTTCTTCCTAGTAGCATCTACTAGTTCTTCCATCTTTACTCTCATTGCTTCCAAAGTTCCCTCAAGGAGTCCATTTTTCTCCTTGTTCTCCTCCATATCCTTGGCTAGTTCTTCATTTGTCACCATCTTTGAAGAACCACAGGATTCCACCTCTGACATAAACCAACTTCCCCAAGTTTCTCAACTCGCTCTGATACCACTCTGATGTAGTACTAGTCTTGATCCTTAGACCTCTTCTAGGGTCTCTTAGGTCACTCATTGACCTACTAGGTTTCTTCCACTAACCCTAGGCTCATTAGGTATCTTATCACAAGATCCTAATTCCTTCAACTAGTAAACATCAACAAAGTAGAACTCACAACTTTTGCAAACCTCTTACTAGACCCAAATTGGTCTTTCTTGTCCCATTTGTACAATCTGATCCAAATGGATTCCAATAATTACCAAATTGGAAAGGCAGCATATAAAGATGTCAACAGGACCAATTCCAATCTCTATAAACTCACTTTTCTTCACAAACACAAACGAGCTCCAAGAACTTATGCAATTACCTCCAAAATAGGGCTACAAGCAATTAGCCCTATTTGGTCACCTTTTCTGCATTATCTTGGAAAAATGTCTTAACAAGTACCAAATAGGCTTAGTATATAGGAACCTTTTTTATAGACACTAGATATTTTCTTGATCTTAGCCCTCAGAAGTGTCCGTACAGTCCTCCCTACTTTCATGCCTAAAATTCAGGGTTTTAGGCCTCCATTACTATCTGCACAAGAAATGAACTTTCTTGGCCATAAAAGTAACTCCTCCCAACTTATCCTCTTGGTTGGGGGTCCTCCTCTAACTCTTCTACCTTCCCACTTCCACTGATTGAAGCTATAGATGCTTTCAATCCCTCTAGCTAGCTCTGTAATCACTGATGATCCCTTGCCATGCCACTCTGGCTCGCCTAGGGCATCATCTTAAAAATAGCTGCCACCACTTCCAGGGCCCATCTTGCTATGTACACAATGTACATGGAGTCCACTTTCATAATCCAAGAGCTCGGGCCAAAGCCACGGTGGAAAAGAAAGCTAAGACCCCATTTGCAAGCAATGCTCAAATCAAGACTAGCGACCGGATTGAACTTTAAAGATTTTATACAAACACTTAAAACTATTGAATCTACTAATCTAACACCACAAGAAGTTCATAAATAACCTACATTACATGAAACAATGATTACAAAAGCACTCTCAATCCATTACACTATCCGATCACCTTGAAACACACAAATATTCACTGTTATTGCTTATCACAGTCCGTACATGAAATTTCTCAAACTTGCCAACCCTTCACAAATCCAGAGGATGGTCTTATATAGATGACCCAAACACTAAATGGTCGGTTTTAGATAGTTAACCAACCAATTTCATCAAAGATCCCAATTTGTCATAAAAGTTGTTAATGTTGTCAATGACAACATTGACAACTTTTGGCAACTTTTGGGTTTGATTGCCAAACTTGGTCAAACCCTATCCAAACTTGTCCAATCCACTAAATATGATGAAACAACAACAAAAAGGACCTGTAGTCCCTCTCTTGGCTCCTTTTTCCACAAGATTCCAAAATTCCCTAATTGGGCCTAAATGGACCTAAGGGTCACCAAGGAACTAATAAGACCTAACCCTCCTACAAACACTTCACACACTAGGACTCTTGGTCCCTTTATTCACCTAGTGGTCTAGCTAGAACCATGTGAAACTAAATTCAAAGGGTCATCAAAAAGATCATTCAGAAACCCAACCTCTGGATCATGATTGAATGTCACGTGTAGAACATGAACCCTTAGTTTTCTTGTTCTGAAAACAAACTTCTGAACTGATACCAATCTGCAAAGATAGCACCTCAAACACTTTCTAAACCAAAGCACAACAGATATGTAGAAATTGGGTTTGGAATCAGCAAAGAAAATTGATCTACCGGATTGGTCAAAGTTTGGGAATCTGCAGATGAGTTCATTCCTAGGTCTACGATGCAAATCCATATTCAATTACGCCTGACCTTGAATGGGGTGCAAATGGGGGAAGGACAAAGTATGCCATTTAATTTTGAATTCTGCACTTCAGTGAGACTTTAATAAATTGGAAACGGAATGGCTCTGGAAAAGTGGATAAATGGATTGGTAGGAGTCTATAAATATTTGGGTAGAAACACTCCTATGCTTAAAATATGAGGGACAAGCCAATTATCCAAAATTTTCACCCGGGTACAGACTTTCAAAATCTCAAAGTAGATCACTTACCAATTCTGCACTTGAAAACACAGGAAATCAGAATTAATCACTATCGGAATGGTTCTTGAAAACTTGTCATCTGATTTCATAAAGATCTACATAATGGAAAATATAGAGTGTGTGACCACTTGAACACAGTACAAAAGGAATTTTCTCAAATGGATGAACTGGTCAAAAGTTATAACATGTCAAACTGGGCTATTCAGATTTCTTGGCAGGACAAAAATGCAAACAGTTCTGAGCAACCAACTTTGGGAAGTATGAAAACTTATCAAACGGATTCGGAATGACCTGAGGTTTAAAACATAAGCTCTCTGATATGCATGGAACACATTCCCAAAGTTATGGCTTATGAAACTCAACAGGGTGTAAGATACTCAGAAGCAAAGTAGGCTCCGGACAGCAAATTGACAATTAGCAAAATGCAGAATTAGGTGACCCCCTCAAAATGACTACTCCCTAAACATGTCAGAACTGAAATTCAGGAGCTCGGACCCACTGCATATGTCAAATGAAAGGCATTGAAGCCTCTTCCAAATTTGTATCTCATGAAAATCATCTGGGCATCCTTTTACAAGCATTCTATCTGAGCCTTCTCACACAAATTTCAAGGGTATTTACTTTTCTCAACTGAAAAATTTAACATGGTCACTCCAAATTTGTTCCAAATTTAGGAGTACCAACAGGTTAGAATAATATTAAAATTATTTTTCTCCTTGGATAGGGAATAAAATGATTTCAAATCTATCCCTTTTCCCTTCCATCTATCCATGACCAAACCCCATTGATCTTTGTCTGATTATGCTAATAATATTCTTCCCTAGCACACCTCAAGAGGCTTGAATATATCTTATTAGAGTATCTCTGTTTAACCCATTCCTCTACTTCTTTGTATGCTAAGGACTCTTCAAGATCTTTCTTACTGGTCTCTTCTAATCTTGTCCTTTTAGCAACCAATCTCTCTATTTCCAATTCCACATCTACTTGGGTAACATGAATTGATGGCATAGGAGAAGGGGGCTAAGTTATGAATGGACTAGATGATGAGGGCTGGTAAGGATCTTGTGTAATCGTCATCTAAGGAACAGAAGGTTCTGATTGCCTACCTTCCAATTCAGCAATCTTCTTATCTTTCTCAATAGATTTTATCTTCTCCTCATTGTAAGCACCCAGAACTCTCTCAAATTTTTCACTTAGGATTTTAAGTTCATTTTCTAATCTTTGGGATACACTTAAACAAAACTTAGCAGATTCTAAAGTTATACCTGGTGCTTCAACAATCCCTGTTTCTGCAACTCTCTGTACCAAAAGGCTACCTGAATGTTCAGCCTGAGTGTCTTCACTAGTTATTTTGGGGGTTCTTTTTCTCAATTTCCACATAACCAAGGCTGCATGATCTTCACCAAATTTAACTCCCTTTGAAGCTTGTTGTACTTCTATTTTAGTGGCAAGAATAGTCTTAGTTTCCTTTCTGATGGCATCAAAAACAATAGCATCAACTATGTCCCATTCTAGGAGTATCAATACTCCTTCCTTTTTTACCAGCTCTCTGCCTTCTTCAGAAGTTATCTTTTGAAACCTAGATAACATCTCCTATTTTAATTCCTTTTCAATCTCCTCTTTGTCCCTAATAGGTTGTTCTTCTTTCTTTTGTTGGCACTTATTCTTGAATTCATCAATATGAATTCTCCATAAGAATTGCAGAAATGCTCTTGCTTTAACAAAGTTGTCATCAGAAAGAAATTTGTCACTTGCCTATTGTGTCAATGGATCTAGATCTTTACCAGAAAATTCTACCACTGTTAAATCCAATTGAGCATGCTTTGGCTCTTCAGGTACCCCTTCCTGCAATTCTTGGGCTATGACATATATTTGCCCAGTATTTCCCATTTGTATTAATTGCTGAGCTACAGCTTGTTCATCCATGTGCAATGGGGATTGGGAAGGAGAATAAACCTGTTTATGTTGTTGTTTGCCTTCTTCTACCTTTTGCCTCTTGGGTGATGACAATGTTTGAACACTAGGATCTAATGGCCTTTTCCCTTTTGGATCACTAGTCTTTCCACCTATTGGAAAAATTGTGTTGTATCCCCTCCGTTTGTATACTACATATTATCCTTGTGGGAATTTTCTAGCAAGGAATGCCCTACCTAGAATTGCTTTGGCCTTCTCTGGATCTATTTGCAAAATATTATCTATTTTCTGGTTCAATGCTTGCATAATCTCTTCAAACTTATCCATTAGAGACTCAATCTTCTTAGCCCATTCCTGAAATTCCTTTAAAGGATCATATAATTTATCGAAATGGTGTATAAAATCAAGGATTTTCTTATATGCCAACCATTTTTCTTTCTTTATCTCCTGGTTTATTAAGTCAAATTCATTTCTGACTATATCTTCTAGAAAGTTGAATTGATGATTCAACACCACACATTTGGTCTTTTCTCTGAATATATCTTTAATGAATGCCTCTGGGTTAGCACACCTGGATACTGTTGTGGTCAAATTGTAGGGTTTCAAATAATCCTGCAGGTGTTTCCATCCTCCCTTGGTGATAATGAATTGGTGAGAAATGGTGATCATAGGAAAAATAGTTCCTTTTCCTCTTCCTGTCAGTGCATCCTCCTGCAAGCCTCCAATCCATCTTAGGACCTCTGCCAACCCTATCTTAAGGGGAATTCTGTAGGGTAATATGTTTGGAACTCCCCTGAAGCCATAAACCTTAAATACAATCGACACTGGATAAGGGATAACATCACCCTAGTTATGTACCATATTAAGCTCTTGGTCATATTCTTTTGGCCTCAAGAATCTCAATAGTGCTACAGGAATCCTAGGATCATCCTTCAACAATAATGCCCTAAGTCTGGAAGAAAAATATCTATCAAAATTGATGTAACTTGCCTCTTTATTGTCCTAAGTCATATCTACATTCCATAATTGCACATGCATGATTTCCTCATCCTTGACTCTTGTCAGCTCCATCTCCTTTTCAAAATAATTAGCTCCTTTATATAAAAACACATGCATTAGCAGGGAGTACCATGCAAAAGGTTTGGTCATCTTTGTGTTTTGGACACCTATCAACCCTTCATGAATTAGGTCTGCAATGTATGGAGCAAAATCAAAGATTATTGCTAGACGGGGATGCAAAATCTCGACCATCATAAGCATATAGTGGATGGGAATTTCAACTTGTTCATCATCTCCATAGACTTGGAAAATAGCCCTATAAACTGATTTGGCCTTCAAAGTGAAATAATCAAGTTTGAATGGTTCTCTAGTATTAAGCCTCACAAGAACCAAATCCCCAACTGTGCCAAAGTATTGTTTCAAGGGTCCTTCTCTAAAGTATTTCCTTTGGGATTGGTATACTTCTTTTAATTGATTAAAATCAATCTTATCCATAGAAGTATTTTGTTCATTCAATTTGAAAACCTCCCTAATTTCTTCTGTAGTCACCTTTATTAGGACTTGCCCATTTTTATCCCTGACCACACTGGATATGCTGTCATAATTTCTAGCTATGCGTACAAACATGTCTATATCCATAAAAATTCTAGGCACTACCAACTTGCCTACGTCGAATTGCTACAGATTGTTGTTTGGGAGATTAGAATTTCTCTGACCAAAGAGCACATAAAACAAAGCCAAGCTAGTCATACCTATTTTGGCATCCTTAACAAATTGACCCAAATCATACAACCCTTAGAGGCATCATTAGTTGACATGGTCAATTGTTGCAACAAATCATCACAAACATTTCTATCATTATAATTGCCCTTTCCAGAGAATTCTCTTCTGGGAGACATTATGAATTTATAGTTTTCTAGTCTAACAATGGATAATTTAAATAATAAATCCTTTCTCTTATTGCACACCCTACTAATCCCTTTAAATTCCTTACGACCCAGAAATACCAGTACCAAAAAATTACCCGTTCCGCAAGAATCTTAAAAATCTGGATGTAATCACTGCGACCTTACTCCATTCTGCAACCATTGTCAATTATGCAAAATGACTTGAGTGATCAATAAGATAGAAATCCAATCATCTAAAAAATTAAATTTTAACTGGAAGAGACACACATTCACCATTACTTCTCTAAGTTCAATGCTTGGCGTCCAACTGTTGAAATTTGCTACTTCTATATTTTAAAACAAAACCGTTGATTTTATTGAATTCTCCTCATATCAGATGGTCTAAAGCAAATCCTTTGCAACGTTCATCTCCCTGAACATGTGGCATCATGTCACTTTCCCTTGATGAGTAAAGATCAGACACTTTTTTCTTGAGGCTTTGCGCCAACCGTTGGATCTTCTCAATCTTTAGTGACTTTAATCGCCTTTATAATCTGCGGCCTCGATCTTACAGAGACATGTGGCATCATGACACAATGCATCATTGGTTAACACAACATCACCTTTTATCTAAGGCTTAGCGCCAGCCATTAGATTTTCATCAACTTAACCAATCTTTGCTGAGCCTTACACTGCTATGAGGTCCCACCAACTTGGACACATGTCGTAATGGCGCAATGCCTCATTGGTTAAAACAATACCATCTTTTATCTATGGCTTTATGCCAACTGTTAGATTAGATCTAACTTGTCCATTCTTTAATTATTCAACTGTTTACCATTTGCGGTTTTCAATGTACATAGTGGGACACGTGTCATCATGGTGTTTTCCCTTGATGGATAAAATCCTTTCATCTTCTGATTGAGGGTTAACACCAGCCGTCATATCTTCATAGAGATAGCGCTGATTTATCATATCCTTTATTAAATCAATGGGCCCACTAATTTTCCAAGTGTCACCATGGTGCTTTCCCTTGATGAGTAACTCAATAGCATCTTTGTCATGAGGCTTTGCACCAGTCGTTAGATTAGATCTAACTTTTCCTCTGTTTAACTTTACCTTTATGACGACACTCTGGCCCACCTAGGACACGCATCACAATGGCACTTTCCCTTGATGTTAATCTTCGTTCATCTTTCATTCATAGGCAAAGCGTGGGCGCTCATATCAAATTTGATCTACGGTGATCTTACAATTTGCCTTTCAATTTGCAACTAAATCGACCAGAGACACGTGGTTGCATGGTGCATTCCCTTGATAGTTAAAGATCAATCATCTTCATCATGAGGGAAAGAGAGAACCGTTAGATTAAGAAAGAGTTGCACGAATCATGACAAAAGGAAATAATAGGCTCGCAGGTTTTCAAACTTTAGGAAAAATTAACGCTTAAGACTTAGGAAAGAATAAAAATGGCCCCATTCAAAAAGAAAACATTGTTTAAAGATGACTTAAGTGATTGAATAAAGTAACACAAAAATAGAACCTGCCAAGAACGTTTAGGGTATTTTTTCAAATTCAAACCAAATACGACCCTAGACTTAGGGTTTTCATCATTGTAGGACCAGGGTGCAACATTTTACAGGGAGTATTAGCATCTTTCTGAATAAGATTTGTCATTTTTGACAAAACTACCACTTGGGAACACAATTTTTAGGGTAAGGCCTCAAAACATGAAATACTACCAACACATACCAAGGGATTTATCACCTACCAACCAATCCTCCTAGAAGATAATCTGATTACCTTTACCCAAAATCCATTTCATTCCCACTTTAAGGATGCTCCTACACTTAGTGATAAAGTTCCAAATCTTAGAGCCAGTCGGTAATCCCTGGCCTAAAGGGAAATGAGAGGTGTTGAAGTACTTAGCCTTCATAATTCTACATCAGTCAGTGGATCCCCTGAAGAGTTTCCAACCAATCTTGGTAATTAAGGTCTTATTTAAATCTTTCAGTTTCCTCACTCCCAGACCGCCTTTAGCCTTAGGTTGACAAACCATATCCTAGCTGACCAAGCTCATTCTAGCCTTTTCCTCCAACCCCCAACCAAAAAAAGTTCATCTAAATCCTCTCAAGATTTTCCACCATTCTGTGAATGATTTTAAATAGAGAGAGGAAATAGACAGGTATACCTTGGAGGGCCGCTAGGAGAAGTTGTAATTTCCTCTCATTACTGAGAATTTTCCCCTTCTATCCCGCCAATATTTTTTGTATTTTCTCTAGGAAAGTGTTCCAGAATTGGTCTGATACCTCCTTAACCATGAGAGGGAGACCTAGGTAGGTATCCAGAAACTCATCCGCCATACAAAAAAGACACTCTAAAATATTATGTTGCATTCTATGCTCTGTATTAAAGAAATACTTTTTTCTCTTACAGTAGTTAATTTGTTGTCCTGAAGCCACCACATAGTCATTCAACAAAGTTTTCAATTCCCTAGCTTCTCTAATACAAGAATTTCTGAAGAGGAAAGTCTCATTCACAAACTGCTAGATAACCTCTGGGGGTAGAGTTGAGGCTGACTTAACACCAATGATGGTTCCAATATTCTTTAGGTTCAGGAGGTTATGAGCCAACACCTCTGCCACCACCAAGAACAAGTACAGTGATAGAGGGTCCCCCTGTCTAAGCCCCTGCTCTGGCTTAAACGAACCCCAGGGCAAGCCATTAACCAACACAAAATAGTCCACCATTTCCACCACCACCTTTATGAATTTTATAAATCTTTCATGGAAACCAAATTTTCTCAGCACCTCATACAAGAAATCCCAACAGAATGTTTGGTAAGCCTTAGAGATATTTAACTTCGGCGCCATCCCAGAGTTTTTGCTTTTTTCCATAGAATGAATAATTTCATGGAAGGTAATCAGAGCATCTAGAATTTGTCCCCCCGGAACAAAACCAAAGAAAAAACTATGGGATGATGCTGAAGTTGGATCCTAAATATTAGGAACCAACACAATATGAAAATTATTAAGTTTATTCAAGATGTTCCATGTCATAACAAAGTCACGGGCCGCGTGGATCAAGTCATACTTGATAATCTCCAAGAAATGTTTGAAGAAGGCTGGGGGAAATCCATCTAGACTGGGAAAATTATAGGAACCCATGGAAAACACAACATTTTTAACCTCCTCCTCTAAAACTTGGTGTAACAACTACTCATTTTCCCCCTCACTAATGATAGGCGAAATAGCCTCCAAGAGCCTATTGGTTATCTCCATGGAGTCTCCCCAAACCGGGCATCTGTAAGTTTCTTGAAAGAACTCCACGACATACTTTCCTATCTCTTCCTCCTTTGTTAACACCTTATCCCCACCATTCCTTATGGATTTTATAGTATTTCTTCTTTTATGAATTGAAGCGGGTCTGTGGAAGAAGGACGAATTCCTATCTCCTTTCTTGAGCCATTGGACCCGAGACCTTTGCTTCCAGTAAATTTCTTCCCTCTTTAGATTCTCTTTCAATTTCTTTCACCATGCTTCTTCTTCATAGTGATCACTCCAGGACGAATTTACCTCAACCATCCCCGATTGGAAGTGTTTAATTTTTTCTTCTATCTCTTTTTTGTTCTGAAAAATGTCACCGAATGTTGTCTTACTCCACCATTGGGCTTCCTTCCTTATCATTTCTACTTTTTTTGATATTCTAAACATGGTTTTCCCCCTTATAGGAACATTTCACCAGCGTCTGATACATTCTTTAAACTTCATGTGGGAGTGCCACATTATTTCATAATGGAATGGGCGGGGCCCACTTCCAATCTTCTCTTCCCAATTAAGGATCAGGGGTGAATGATCAGACACCATCCTAGGGAGGTGAGAGAGGCCCACCATCGGAGCAATAGCCCAACCTCCTAAGATGTTCCATCTATCTAGTCTAACTTGAATCAACTATTATCCTTTTCTGTTGTTGGACCAGGTGAAAGTCAGCCCATGCAGATCTATATCAATCAAGTCATTTTTTCTCATAAAATCTGCCAAATCTTGCATACTTTCAGAATAATCCTGAGTGTCACCCATCTTCTTTGAGGGAAAAAGGGGGTATTGAAATCCCCCGCACACATAATGGGGTACCTCGAATAAGCTAATTTGGAAATTTTTCCCTAGATCCTACTAGGGTCACTTCAAACATTGGGAGCATAAATATTATACAGGTACCTGAAAACATGTTTCTAGGTAAACAAAACCACGAGATAGTTATGAGAGAAAGTCATAGAGTTTCTAGAAAACTTACCCGGATTCCAGAGAGTAGCCACACCACCGGAGGCCCCATCAGATTCACTGTAAATAAAGGCCACTCCAGGATAAATCTTATCAACAAGAACCGCAAAAGTTTGATACAACATCTTAACCTCCTGGACTAAAACCACATCAAATTTAAACTCCATAATATACTTTTTTAAAGCATACTATTTCTGGGGGTTGTTCATGCCCCTCAAGTTCCAAGAGAGGAACTTCATTTTCTACTCTTCTGGGAATCATCTAAGGTTAATTTCCTCCCATTGGCGATTCCCCTTGCCTGCTCCTTTCTTCTTAATAGTATTGTCATTGGCATTCCAACTTTAGTTTCATTGCCCACATCTGCCTTCTTCCCGCCTCTAGTCTTCCTCTTTGGTTCCGAATAGTCAAGTAGACTTTCTGAAGGAGAAGAAGGGGAAGGAAACATCTTCATCTTGTCCTCCCTCATGCATGTTTGCAGAGGGGAAAAAATAGTAAATCCATTTCCCCCCAGGGCCACCACATCCCCCCAGTCACTCAAACTTCCTTCCTCCCCTGAGTCTCCCTCCTCCTTCGGGTTGCTAGTCTTTGACAACTTACTCTTCTCATTGTCCACTCCCCTTTTAGTCTCTTTTATTAGGATTTTCCTGTTGGAGTTAGTGATATCATCCATGACCTTGTTCTGTAAAAATTATCCTTCCACCAAGATCATCTCCTATTCTACCATCTTATCCTTATCACACCCTATCTTATCAGGCATTTTAAGAAGATCTGACTCTACCGCCAAGTGGGGGAGCTTCCATAGAGTTCACATGTACCTCCTTCTCCACCACCTCCCCAACCTTAAGTCCCACATCAAGAACAAAGTCATTCTGAGTTGGGGGGAAGGTCCTCCAATCCCCCAATGTCCTTCCGGGGGGGACCTTACCGTCTGCCACAACATGACCATGCTTATCACACCTTTGGCAATGAAGGGTAGAATTCTCATAAAAAATGGCCTGATTCCACTTACCCCATTTGGATTTCAGCACCACAAAGTTTGGGAGGGGTTTATTCATTGTTACATTCACACAGAATCTCACAAACACTAGCCTCGACTTCTGCATAGTAATATATTCCACTGACATATATTGGAAAAATGAGTTCCCAATCCACTGGAGCACTTTCTCATCCCAGAATTCAAGGAGAATCCCTGTGAGACAAACCCACACCGGTTGAGCTTTCTGAATCTCCACATCCGGGTCAAACCCTGACTTCCATTTGGCCAACAACAAGCAATACTTCCCATAGCACTAGTTTCCAGTAGTTACATGGGTGAAGTCCTCAGCAACATTACATTTAAAAAGAAAAAAACCACCAGGCATGGCCAAGACACTTAAGTTCCCTTTAATTCTCCATCTGGCAGAGCACCACTTTCTCACCATATCTATCATGGACCTAAAAGCCATGAATCTCTCCACCAGATAAAGATGGAGCGAAGCAGATATACATTCTACCACCCTGTCAAGGATAAAAATCTCTAGACCAAACTCTCCCTCAGAATATTCAGGGAGATCAGAGGAGGAGAGAGTCTCATTTCCTAGCACCACATTCTTCCAGCCCTCCAGCTGGCATTCATTTTCAACCTCCACCTTCTCTGGGCTTGATAAGAGACTATACCCACCCACCAAATGTCATGAGTTGCAAGAGTCTTCTAAAATTGAAACAACAGATGAATCAAAGCCCGTACCGTTGGATGTGTACAACCTATCATCCCTGTGCAACAACACTAGGAACAGATATGGACAGAGAGTCGTCGGGGGCCCAGGATACCCTGACGGTGAGGACGCCGAAGCTAGCATGTATTCAAAAAACCAGCAGGCGGGAAGTTACAGAGCATTTTTTACATCTTCTTTCTCTTGTTTATGTCGGATTATATAATTTTTTTTTCATGCATACATACCTTTTCCCTCATTATAATGTTTTCAATTAGACTACTTTAAGTGTAGGTCTCAAATTTAATGAAAGATTTAGATTACAACTTCCATGAGTTGTGATATGAGTTGTGATGATTTAAATGTTCTAAATTTTTTTTTTTAAATAACTATTAACAAACCATTGACTAACACAATTGGATAACTATTTTCTATTTATAGACCACATGTATATACATATAGAAAGTAATAAACAATGAAAGTACATCTTAAAAGAAACATAAAAACATAAATAATTATATATGAATATACCTTTAGTTTTATATTTTACTTTTCATAAATTTGAGAGAAGATTAGAAATTACAAAAGAAATATTTTATTTTGCAATTTTGTTAGTTTTGTTATTAAATTAAATGTGAAACCTTTTAATTTTTATTTAATCTTTTATTAAAGTAACTAAATAATTAATATTCTTTAATTATTTTCTATAACATTTTGATTAATTAGATAAATACATTATTTAATTAAAATTCTCTCTTTATTATTACATCTATATAATAATTAAATCAAAACTCCACTTATAATTAAATAAATGATATTTATTTAATTAAACTAATTATTCCTCTAATAAATAAATAGGTTTAATTATTTATTTATATTTCCCCATATGCAAATAAATATTTCACTAAAATACCATATCTTTTACAAAACTCAATAAAAACATGTGCCGCCAACTCCAAAATGAAGTTAACTCATGCCAATACCATCCCCAATCAAAAATTTAACACAAAGAAATATTTACCTCTATTTAAAATACAAAACAACACGACTGTTGCAGAGAAAAGCCAATGAAATGCAATGAACACAGATTTTATTGATTCCAACTTTACAAACTCAATGCATTCAACCATGCTATGTTTCCTTTGGATTTTACCAAGTAAATAGACCTCCAAAAGACTGATCAACCACTTGTAGCTTCCTTCCAAACCGACTACAATCAGTTGGAACCGACTGTTCCTTAGCAATTACAAAGGTTTTTAAAATTTTGTCAAGTTGCCAACTAAGTTGTCAACTCGACAACCATACATCTAATGACTCCATATACTTGTAAATGGTTGATAAATTACTTCAAAGTCTTAAACCAAAACTTTAATACTACTCCTAAGTCCAATAACTCTTATTAGACCTTATATCCTATGATCTTTCTTATTAGCCCTTAAGGATTTATGACCAATTTAGACACCATTATGCCCTAATGCCCTTATTACATTGCTTCTTATGACCATTCAAGTCATATCACATGCTTTTTATTCCATCTAACCTACTAAAGACTACTAACCCCCTTTCCTATTACATAATGACCCTTATAAGGCTATTTGCCTTATCAGGGCAACTTTACATTTTAGGACTCCATTACATTTCATAGGAACTAATGGCCCAAATTAGAATTGTTTTGAGAGCTTTTAGATCCTTGTAGTCTTCATAGGTCTTCAAATCCTCTTGGATCTCCATTAGGATCATGAAGTGACCCCTATAGCTAGAGGATCATGAAGTGACCCTTGTAGCCATGGTGCTCCTGCACCATGGTGTATCATATATTATGTCTTTCCTTCACAATTGGGGGGGGGNGGGGTGTGGGGCGGGGATGATTCTTGTATATTCTTTTCTTCTCTCTTGTCTAAGGATCTACTTTCCTTAGTACAATGACATTTTTTAATCACGTGACATTATTTTCTTATAAAGAATTGATCATTCTGATTTAGGATTCTCTCTTATACAAGAGGTGTGCATCCTTGATCACAACCTCTTATTTATTTGCAAAACTATGTTCATTATAAATAATTTTCCTTACTATGCATTTCAAAGTATGTCATCCTTCATCAAGAACCCATTTTCACCTAGCAATAGGGGGTTAAATATGTGCAATCTTGTTCTCCTCCCCTGCTTTGTCTTGAAGATGTTATCTTTGTTCAAGAAGCTCCTCTTTCAGGTATATGTCTTTCCGCCAAGATATCTTCCTTTAAAGGGTATCTTCTCACAAGAGGAATATCCTTTCACCGTTATCTATTTTCTTAGCTCATAAGGGTGATCACTCTTAGCTAAGTTCATGGCATACATTTTTTTTTAAGGATATATTCTTGTTGTTGGAAGTAGGTATCCTTGATTCTCTTCCTTACAATGTCTCCTACATTTCCATCATAAGGAGGGGGGCATACGTATAACCTCCCTTTTACATTACATGCAGTTTTTGTTCTTTGATTCATATACTAATCGCTTTTCATGAATTCACATGGATTTTTAATAAGATTAATCTCTAGACATGGATTCATACGGAATTTCCATAAGACTAATCCATGGACATGGATCTATATGGATATTATGGTTTCCATAAGACTGATCCCTCTAAAGCTAACTTGTGCACAAAAAATTTTCAAGCCGCCCCGTGCACAAAGACATTTTAAACCTCCAATATGCACAAATTTCTCAAGGTAGAGTTTACTAGCATAACACAATTTTCTAGACTATCAATTATCCTCTCTCTCTCTCTCTCTCTCTCTCTCTCTCTCATGGATGCTACTTTCATCTTGGTTTGAGATTGATGAAGACCTAAGTCACTCGGGGGGCTTGATGTTTTCCTTGTTTCATTTACCTTCATGAGGTCCTTTTCCTATGATTTAATCTAATTTACTATGAGTATAAAGCGGGTTCATAGTCCTGCTAAAGTGGGGGTTCTCTCTCTCTCTCTAATGCTTATACTAGTAAGTTAGACCATGGAGTTCGTATCATATTTGGCAATTCTCTCGTTCTTCCTATGTGATCACTTGTGCTCTTGCAATAGCTTTCCAGACATGATATTAGTGGATGGGACATTTTTTATCGAGGTCTCTTTCACTAGTTGATTTGGAGTTTGGTTTTTAGTACTAACCCCTTTTGTGTATCTTGTCTTTGGTTTTGTTTTTCCTTTGTTTTTGTGCCATGGTGCATGGATGTGGAGTTAAGATCCTTGTTTTGGGGGCTTACATCCTTAAGCTTAGTGATGTCTTATCTCTTTGCAATTTTCCTATCATCTCTCTCTCTCTCTCATCATTCTTATTTCTCTTCATTTACCATGAGAATGAGTTTTTCTCATACTCTCGCTATAGTAGGTGCTAAATGTACCATCCTAGAAATTAAGCCCTTAAGTTGTGTACATTTTGGGACTATTTTTAGCCTACTTTAGTGTGTTTGTTATGGTAGGACCTCATATTGTACCTAAATGCATACTTAATTCAAATTTGTCTCCTCCTCCTTCAAAATTGAGTTTGGCTCTAATTTCGATGATTTTTTTCCCATTTTCCATCCATTAACATAATTCATTTTCCATGTAGGTCTTATACATGCATTTTTAGATTTTGAGATTTGTCCTGATTTCCTAGCAGACTAAGGTTTTCAAGTCCCCTTCTTGGCTCACAACCCTAGGTCCCAAGAAGGCCTTGTCCTAGACAAGGTCGACTCATGTTTGCCTTTTCCTAGACAAGGTCAACCCAATTGGGCCTTGTTGTAGGGATTTTCATTTTAGTGGGCTCTAGGCTCGATGCAAGGTTTTTTCTCCTAGGCAATTAATTGGGGTTGACCTTGCAAATATAATCCCTGAAACGTGTATAAAAGGAGACCTCTTCCTCTCATTTTCACATCATTAATAGCACACACACATGCAATATATCATACATTCATTGTGCATTAAATAGATTCAAGTGCAATAAAACATTCCTTGAAAGCATACACAAAATTTCCTTTCATAAATCTAACTCTTTTCCCTATTGAAGGCCAAGAAAAGGATTTTTACATCAAGGAATTATTGCAACATCTTCAATTAAAAAATGAGGTGAATTAAAAAATCTACTACATGAGGTTTTGTCTTGCATGATTTATTTTTGGTTTTTGTGTTGAGTCAAATCTATTGCATCAACATACTTGATCACATTTTTAGAGACAATTGCATCTACATGGTATGATATTCTTCATTATTTATATCTAATCTCTGCTACATGTCAGCATTCTTTTAATTAATTTTATTTGAATTCAAGGTCAATTCCTATATAGGGGTTTGACTAAGTAAAAGCCCTCTCCCCAACCTTCTTTCCCTTATTTTTTGTGTGCACGAATATATAGATTCTCAAAGTTTCAGATCCGGATTTGGGAGTTACAAAACTAGTTGTAGAGTCCTCACAGATTTCATCAGTTTCAGAGTCTCATGGACTAGGATGAATTTCTTGGACAAGGTTGACTTGGTTTTACATAGTCCTTTGGATCCTGAATTTTCATAGTTAGAAGTTAGAGGTGTCCGAGTGCCAGATCTAGAGCCATTTCTGATTTTGATAGCTTTGTGACAATCAAAACCAGATCTGAAGTTCACTTTTTTTCTCCTAGTTTCAAGGTAAGTTAATTCTTCCTATTGCTTAGTCATTTATCAGATTTACATATCATTGTCATCTCTATCATAAGGAACCACCAAAACCCTACATTGTATGGATCACAAATTTTCACCGTTACTCTCTTGCTTGTGCTAATCATATTCACTTTGTTGGGAGTTTGGTATTCCAATATATGTGAAAGCTGATGGTCTACCATTGATCACCATTTTACACATCACATCATATATTACATCTATCTTGGATGTGTGTAGAGATGAAAATACTAAAATTGGGTCTTGCCTTCAATAGGCCTCTAAACAAAGAACCCCAACATTTTTCTTTATCTTGTCTGTTGGTTTTAAAGGATTCATGTGTCTCATGCCAACATATGGAATCTACGCTATAGTCCTAGACTCATGCAGGTGTCTAAGACAATGAGATAACAAAGTTAACCAGATAGTCTTGACCAATTTATTTTCTATTTCTAGTAGACTAAATATTTTTATCAATTCATAGTTTAGAGTTATTTCTATTTGATTATTCTTGTATTTGCACTTGAGATAAATGTAGTTAATTAATTAATCATCGTAGCTTATTAGAGTGTTAGTTTAGTGAGGTGGCACAAGGGTTGATTCACTCCTTTGGATTTCATCAATCTTTAAGGGTGGTGAATTCCCTTCTCAACAGTTTGGTGAACCTGACATGAACTAGTCCTCTACATCATCTTCTCCCCCTACATTTAGTGATTTTCCATTTTTTAACATAGTAACCATCACTCCCAACTTGCAACAAAACTGAAAGATGCATAACATGGAGATATCATTTACCCCTTTGGATGCCCCTATAGTGGAGAGCCTTCTCCAATATACATCTCAGCGTAAATCAATAGAAATGTTGTAAGGGGCATAATGGTTGATCATGTATGTAGAATGGATGTTATCATGAAGGAGGTACTCTTTTTCAATGGGCTCCACCACGTGGGATATGATAAGTTTTAGGTCACCATTATAACTCATAATAAACCATACCTTTCCCCTTAGGGTCCACCACCTTGATGGTCCTTGTGGTACCCAAGGTTGTCTCTACAAATTTTATCGTCATCCCTAAGTTAGACCTTTTTTTAGAGAAGTTTGGAACCTCATGGATTCTCTCCATAGGGGTGTTCCCCTCAATGATCCATAAGCTCCTTAATTTATCCCACATAGGTACTAAGAACACTATCCAAGATACTTTATATTAGCCACTAGTATCCCTAGGGGATTTTTGCTGAATCATTTTTTCCTACTCTAGTAGGTCCCTTGCTTCCTTGGCAAGATTTTATATTCAATACTTGTAAAAAAAAATATAAGATCGAAGAAATTTATTATAAATTTGTAGCACCTCTATCCCCTCCTATTTTCATCCTTTCATCTCAGCCCAACCTTGTTGTGCAACATTTTTTACTCTATTATCTCTCTTCATCTGGAGCTCAAGACATGCGTGTTTCTCAAGGAAAACCTCTGCATCCACCAAGGACTTCACAACCTCTAGTGGTGTCTTTTATTCTTGTAATTGTTCATAGTATAGAAAAGGGAAAGGCGTCAATGATGCACAATTGTAAGGCCTATCCTTAGTTTACATTTTTTATCCTAGTGGACATCCCTTGCCCTGTCATTTATGGTAAAGATAAGAGGCCATTGCAGGCTCCTCCATATCCTCTGGCACTCACACCATACCCTTTGAAGATGCTCCCCGTTACTTTGAATTATCCTAGAAAGAAATGAGGAAGGGCACCCAAAGATGAGTTTTTAGTTTCCCCATCAATAACACCTCCTACTACATCTATAGGGCCCTTTTATCTTTGGATCATGGCATTGAGGCCTCCCCAATGCAGCAAGATGTTATACATTCTTTTCATGATTCTCTTCCTACTCTGCACCTTCTCTAAAACTAGCTTGTACACGAGTGTATAAATCATTGGTGGGCTAGGGCCTTAGAGAATGAGGCTACCATGAATGCGGAGACTAATTAATTGGTCTTTATGTCCATGTATCTTTCTCATGCTCCTACATCAACTCTTTTTCTACCCATGTCCCATCTATCCACATCTTTGGTTTTTCTTCATGTTGCTCTAGGCATGACTATTGGGCCTCATGTTAAGTGGGTCTAGGTTTTCATCTCTCCATCCTATGAATGCACACTCATTACCATTATTCTTGGCATCCCTCTATTCCCAAAGCCCATCAACATGTTGCATATACAAGTAGTTTCTAGTGCAATCATATTTTCCCATCTTGCACCAAGTTCTAACCATCATCCTCACTTTCCTAGGGTTCTCAAGCCTGTTGTAGTGGATCAAAGGGTATCTCCTTGTGTCCAAATTCCACTGTCAAAATTCTATTGTGGAAACTCCCTTATCTATTTCTATGCTTTTTGTGGAGAAGGCTATGTCTACTCTTGAATTTGTAACCACCCCTTTAATAAAGGTTGGCGATGCAGCTCCTTATGTCTTGCCTTAGGTTGAATCACCAATGTCTTATGACGTATGCATGTTTGATTCACTTAAGTATATTCTAGTGTTGATGATGATCTTCATATAATTCCTCACACTTTTTGTTGGTGTAATTAAATATTCACTAATTACACTTTACTTAAGTTTACTTAGGATAATGCATTGCATATTATTTTTTCATTGAGACACGTAGGAGTTTGCATTTCATTTTAGCACATGTTCGAGAAGAAATCCCACTTTAGGTAGAGTTAGTTGTTATCTCATTCAACTTTATGTGTGAGATCCACCTTTATTGCTCTTATCACATCATGATCCTCATATTATTTCACATGTTCGCACATACTTTATTGCACAATGGAGGATGATCCACCTTTGGTGGATATGTGAGTACACCTTGTCTAGTTGATAGGTTATCATTTGCACATCTAGTTATCATGCATTGCCTATATATTCAGGCACATCTTCATTGTACTTAATTATTTTTTGTATATATTGATCATTATTGAATCAATGAATTGATCATATCATATTTGTCTCTCTTGTGCTATCAATTGAGCTTCTAGATCTTTGCATTTTCATTCTTTTCCTTAGGAAAAAATTTACATGGTATCAAAGCCATAGAAGGTTTCATTGCATAGCCATTGGAGAGCATTTTACTTCAATTTTGGAGGGCCATGATTCAAATCCGAGTAGGTACAGCTATTGTGAGTGTCTTGAGAAAGATTTGACCTCGCCATTGTGTCTAGGTGACCATTCCAATGAATTTTGACTATAAATTTTCCTATATTGGGAAAAATTCAAATCTGAGGCAAAAAATTTTTGCAAATTGAACCATTGGCTCGATTTGCAATCCAACGGTACGAATCCAAAAAAAAATTTTACAAAATAAATTTTTCTATTTTTTGGATTTGTGATTTTCATTTTCATTTCCATCATCATATTTTATTGCAAAAATAGGGGTTTTATCGTGGTCCACACTCCTAGTTTTTATTAGATTTGTCAGTCTGCAGACTGTCATAGAGACAACTATACAAATCAAGGAAGGATCTAGCCATCCATCTCCTGGCATGCACGTGAAGCACCCCATACAACATCTGATGAGTCACTATTTTTTATTACATTGCAGGATCCTATATTTAAACAACGGATAATTTATCTGATCCACGAATGTGGGATCTTATTGGCAAGCCGAGCCCTGAGCTTGGCACCCTCACCTCTGTCAGATAAGTCCAAGTTCCAACACCCAATACATGTGACATTAGAGGACTATACCTATCCAATCCTTGATTTTGTAACTTCATAGGCTTCGTTCGAGCTCATACAGACACATTTTTAGGTGCAATTTTTTTTGAAAGTGCATGGTCTACTTTCCAAATCTGGTATTAGTTTGGAGAAATTTTGAGTGGCCATATCACTTTCAGAAGTTGGTCTATTTTGGCACTTGTAATTGATTGGATCCTTGAGTGATCTTGTGTCTTTTCTTCTTGAGTCTAATATAGCTTCATAATCTCAGTTGTAATCATCAAAATCAGAAGTCCACTTTTGTCCATTTTGACAAGTGGCAATTGTACACGCACTAAATATAAAGTGCCAAAAGCTCATTTATTTATTTTTATTTTTTATTTTTTGGGATGAGGAGGGGGGGGGTTCTTTTATTGAGTAATTTGGAGGGGTGTCTTGTGTGGTTGTGCTTCCTTCATTCTTGTGCTCTTTCAGTTTTGTATCATGGGTTCTTTTTCATTTGCACAATTAACTCCACATAACTATGTGACATGGAAATATAATGTATGGAGCAAGTTAATGATTAAATGCTTGAATAATTATGTGGATGGAACAATTAATTCACCTATTGTTCCTAATGTAGATGGAAATGCATTAGATAATTAGAGAATTAACAACTCTAGGGCTTTAGGAATCATCAGAGCAAGTGTTTCCCAAGATCTCTTGTTTCACATTTCATCCTTAGATAATTCAAAGGACACTTGAAATAAACTTGAAGGTTTGTATGGTAAAGTGGATGAGTATAAGGGATTCACAATTCAAGAAAATATTCTCAAATTGGATCCTAAGAACTTTGATATAATTCAATATTTCATCAACAAAGCCAATGAGTTGATAGTACAACTTAAGGATTGTGGAATTACCATAAAGGATTCACAATTGATACATCATATGATGTACAATATTCCTCTTGAGTATGCAGCATTTGTTACAAGTTATAATAATTACAAGTTGACCATGGGAAGTGCCTTCACTACACCTTCATTTGAGTCATTTGGAGAAATGTTGATGTTGGAACAATCAAAGTTTATGAGTATGAGGATTTTCAAGTTTTCACAATCTAAGGCATTGGTGGCTAATCAATGGAAGAAAGGCAATCGAAGTCAAAAGAAGAAGAAGAACTGGAAGCATAAGTTTCAACAAGAAAGAGAACAATCAACTTCCACACAACATGGCACTTCTACATCCTCTTCAAAGGGAGGATTTTCAAAGAAGGAGAAGAAATATTGTGCATATTGCAAAAAGGATGGACATGAAGAACACTTGTATTATAAGGACATTGATGAATTGAAGAATCTTCTTGTAATTAATAAGATCAATTTGCCTTCTAGGATGTCTAGATCAATCTTCATGGGATGACGTCTTGAAAAACTAGCAGGTTTGTTTGTGGAGTCCTACTTTGAGGATTTGGGAGACATCATTAATGACATTCATCTTCTCTTTTATGAGGATGATTCTTATTCATTTATTGTGAGGGAACATGATGAACCTCATCTTCATTCTCTACATGATCATTCTTTTGAGGTTGACATGATTGTGGATACTTCGATACAACAGTTGGAGGAGGTCACTTTATCTTCAGAGGAGACACTTGAGTCTTTGAAGCATTTTCTACATTCATCCTCAATTGATCCTAACTTTTCTTTTTCAATAGAGTGTCCTAGTACACATGATTTGGAGGGGGCACCTTTCAGTTTTGACATGGAGACACTTGAGAAGTTTTCAGAGATTCCATATATTTTAAGCTTTGATTCCATATATTTTAAGCTTTCTTCCTACAGATTGGGGAGGAGGCTTCACACATGCACCTTTGGTTTTGTTTCTTCCTAAGGGGAGGAACATTGTTCTCCACTCATAGAGGAGTTTCTATATTGAGCTTGGAGGATATACCTTTGGCGTACATCTACATTGAGGGGGGCTTCTTGGTCTCTCTTCAACTTCTTCTCTCTTATTGGGGGGGACTTTTTCCTCACATGGGGTTTTTTTCCTTCTCATACTTCTTTGAGAGTTATATTATGTATTCATCTCTATTTTTGGGGGTGGTTTTTTCCCATCAGGTTTTCCATCTTTCTCCACTTTATGAGAGATTTCTTTTGCACTTGCATATTGTACAGGGTACCTAACATGGCCTAGTAGATGGGAATCATCTTTCATTTTCATATAGCATTGTGAACTTAAGTGCATCCTCCTAAGTTGGAATTAAGGGGGGGTGTTGTTGTAATTAAATATGTTAGAAAGATTCAGAATAACTAAGAGGAGGGGGGTGAATCAATTATCCTCAGGTCCAAATGTACCAATTGAAATTTTAAACACTTCAACCAACTTAGATCTACTCAACAATCCACTCGGTCTCTATAGCATATGATTATTAACATAAACACGCAGTTCATTGTCCTAAAGTAGTCAACTTGAAGAATATAAAACTCTTAATAGTAATAAAAGTCAAATAACATTCACACAAGTATGACACCAAGATTTAATGTGGAAACCCAATTTGGGAAAAACCACCTGTAACATGCTACCAATTTTTCACTCTTCTAAAGTGATCTTTGTGAGGAGCCAACCCCGTTAATGGTTACAATACATGCTGTTAGGTGTGACCTTGTTAAAGGATTTAATCACCCTATAAGGAGTGGCCTTGTTAGAGGAATTAAGATCATTCTAGTAGAATGTCACTTTGATTAAAGAATTTACAAAATGAGTGTTAGGTCAACCTTGATTAAAGGATTTTACCTGATACAATCGCTAGAAAGTAGCATTAGTTTTTATCTGAAACATACAACTCACTTTGCAAATACAGATCCACTTTAGTTCAAATGTTGATCAACTGACTGGCCTTCATTATCATCTCTATCTCTCTGATCTACTTGGAAATTCATCAAGCAATCACCATGATGAAGGGCGATCCCCTTAATACCACAAACACATAACAGAAACAGAGAAGCAACAACAATTTGCAAGAACAGAAAATGGGCTTCTTATTATCTCCACAAATGTGAAACTACAAACTTACAGAATTACAATATGCAAAGCCACATGGGCATTCCCCTTACAATATTCTGTAGGACAAAGCCTCGAATTATTACCCAGATCTACCCAGAACTGTCCCGAACTGCCTAAGACAACACTATGGGCCTTCTTTATATAGGAAATTTCCACCGCCCGAGAAGGTTCCAGAAATTTAGCCCTTAGGGCCGACCAAACTTAGAATTATTTTATTTTTCA
>MU227763.1:159562-183235 GCA_018584345.1 Thuja plicata
AAGCCTTTCTTCTTCTGGATTCAAAACTTCAACTTCTTCTTGATCATCATTTCCTTCTTCGGCTTCATCCTCACTTTCGTTTCTAACATTAAGATTCATTCCTCTACAAATCTCTTCTTGCAATGCTTGCACTTGTCTCTAGAGCTCTCTAACCACAGGTGTCACAACGCCAGCTCTTCCGCCACGTTCCCTTCATGGAGGCATTTTTGTGATGCGCGCTAAAACCCTAACCACGGTCCTGGTGCAAACTGCCTCACAGTTGGTGATCTGTTTACACACTCAGGAACTTCTCGCTCTGATACCACTTGATGAAGGGCGATCCCATTAATACCACAAACACATAACAAAAATAGAGAAGCAACAACAATTTGCAAGAACAAAAAATGGGCTTCTTATTATCTCCACAAATGTGAAACTACAAACTTACATAATTACAATATGCAAAGCCACATGGGCATTCCCCTTACAATATTCTGTAGGACAAAGCCTCAAATTATTACCCAGATCTACCCAGAACTGTCCTGAACTGCATCACACCACTTCATAGTTCTTTACTACTCTTCTCATCCCTCTCATCCTTCTGCTTAGATTAGCCAATCAACTTAATCAACCTGTCTTTTTATAACCTGCAATTAGGTTAATCTTAGACCTCTCTAACTAGGTAGCTTGATCTTTTTCCACTTAATTATCATCATAGATCTTAGGGTTTGGTCATATCCAATGAAACCTTCCAACATTTCATTCTCCTTCTATCTTTCTAGATACTTCTCAAAACTTCTTCTTGAATCCATACATAAAAAAATGTAATCATGCATTAAATTCTCTACATCATTCATCCTTATCTTTCAACATGATTTACATATCCCAAGAATTCAACTGTGTCAGGTGGGAATCTGAATTCTTTCATAAACTATAAAATACTGACACTAGGTCATCACTGTGTTCTTCTTCTTGGTCATCACTAGATAAATCTATAGATACTGATGCTCAGTCGACATGATATAACTCAACATCTACTGGCGCTTGGTCAACACTAGCATCACTCAACTTAAACATAATTTCCTTAATCTTCTGCTCTTTTTCTTGGTCAAGATTAAACTTTTAGTCTTCCTTGCCTCACTTAGTGTTAAATATAAACAACACATTATCTTGTCAATGTACGAACTCATCAAGTACCCATTGTAGTTTCTCATAACTCAACCATTTCACTAGGTCTTCTTGTTATCTCCTCTTTTCAAATCTTCTTCATCAATCAAATGATATGGCACTTTACTAGATAGCAACTATCTTACCAGTTAAGGTTTGACATTAATGACAATATAACAATTGTTTCAATTGTAGCTTCCAACAAAATATTCACTAATTGCACTTTACTTAAGTTTACTTAGGATAATGCATTGCATAGTAGTTTTTCATTGAGACGCCTAGGAAAGTATCTCATTTTAGCACATGGTGGAGGAGAAATCCCACTTTAGGTGGAGTTAGATGTTATCTCATTCAATTTTATGTGTGAGATCCA
Organism: Thuja plicata; assembly: GCA_018584345.1. NCBI lineage: Eukaryota > Viridiplantae > Streptophyta > Pinopsida > Cupressales > Cupressaceae > Thuja > Thuja plicata. Next base: position 161,082 of record MU227763.1, read on the forward strand.
CCTTTAGTGCTCTTATCACATTATCATCCTTATATTGTTGTACATGTTTGCACATACATTATTGCACAATGGAGGATGATATACCATTGGTGGAAAAGTGAGTACACCTTGTCTAGTTGATAGGTTATCATTTGCACATCTCCTAGTTATCATGCATTGCCTATATATTCAGGCACATCTTCATTGTACTTAATTAATTTTTGTGTCTATTGATCATTATTGAATCAATCAATTGATCATATCATATTTTATCTCTTGTGCTATCAATTGAGCTTCTATATCTTGGAATTTTCATTCTTTGCCTTAGGAAATTTATTACACTTTCCTTAGTGGATATTTTGGATGAGAACATTAAGAAAACTTTATCCTTGGCTCTCAGTGTTGCTGAGGTTCCTACAGTTTCCTTAGCGGTCATTCCTCTTTAGTCTTTTCTTTCCTCCCCTTATGATCAATATTGGGAGGATGTTGACCTATTAGTGGAAGATCTTTGAGACAGTTCCTACTTCTTCACTAGTAGATCAGAGTTTTTCCATTAAGAGTTTCTACATTTTATTGTGTTGTAATTTTTTTGCATCAACATTTCGAATCAAATCTACAAACTCTTAATTAATGTTGATTATCATGGATTGTGGAAATCTCTTCTCTTAGATAAGAGTGTGTTTATTTGTTCCCCTAAGCTTTTCTTTTAATGTTTTTCCCCTCTAAAGGAACCAAGTTAATCCATTCATTAGTACTTGTAAATAGAGGGTTATATTTTGTACACTTCATCTATTTGTTATCATGTTCTTCTATTTTTTGTACATTGACTTTAGACATGTGGGGATAGTGACCTAAATTTTTATTTTTCTTTGCCTTCATGTGCATTCTTCTTCAAATCCAAAGACTTCAGCACTATGATGAGATACCCTTATGTAGTCATATATTAAAAAAAAAAATTCTACTTTGAGTTTTAGCGTTGAATAATTGGATCCCCCTATCTTTGATTGTTTTTCATGATGTTGTGGATATCATGTGTCACCCGTTATGGGGTAGAATTATATGGAAACATCTCCCTATGTTGACATGTCACAATATCTTTTATCTCCTTAGAATGTGTTATGTTTCCCTTTGTGCAAAATATTTCATTCTAAGGGAGGGCCATTATATCTATATCATTTGCATTTTTTGAAAGTTAAAAAACAAATCTATTATATCTACCTCCATGGAGGCCAATCCACCTATCTATAATATTTCATCCTATTGTACAACCATCTAGCTTTTCTACTCACATAAATGCTATCAAAATATATTTCCCTATAATACAAATATCCATCCTTTTCTACTCATATCAATGTGATCTAAATTCATTGTATCATATGGCTATCTAGCCTTTGCTACTCATATTGGTGTGATAAAAAATTTCCCTATCGCATGGCTATATAGCATAACATAATTTGCTACCAATATTGGTGTAACAACAAAGGTAACTATCTTGCAATCCTACATTTGATCATTATCATGTTTTTCATCTAGGATGTTTGTCTATAGCTTACATGCTACAATGTGATATCGCAAATGTTCAGGCATTTTTTTCATTGGGGGAAATTGCATGTGGATGAAAGACTCTACTTTGTATATCAAGTACGTTTTCTTTCTTTACTTTAGATTTCATTTTCACTACTAATATGATCGTTAAAGTGAGGCCAAAATGTAATGTCATAAATTATACTTAGTATAATTCTTCATCAAATTATGTCTCCACTTTGGTCAAAAATTGAAAATTTCACCTAAGCTTCCACATCATCCCATCTTGCTTGTCATCTCCCTTGTTTGGATACTTGACCATGCAACCTATTTGGCTTAGGACACATGCACATCATGGATACATCCACACAATGCACACTCATCTTGTAAATCTGTAGACCCACAGGTAGCCATTGAGATGTTAAAGCTTTACTAGTATTGTAATGCCTCTTTGCATCACTCACTAACATCAAGAATCTTCTAGCCATGGTTGAACTCATTTGTTTGCTTCATTTTCCTCTTTGGATATTTTGGGGGACTCTTTTACATCTCTAGATTACTTTCTTGATTCTTCTAACTCTCTCTCTCTCTCTACAACCTTTGTCCCTTGTTGGCCAGCTTTACAAATTTTTAATCATCTCACGTTGCTCCAATGATCTCCATTACTGTCCAACTTCTTCTCACCTTCATTCCACCTAGCTCTTGCTTCTTGGTCTTGGAGGGGAGTGTCTCTTTATCCATGTTATCTTAATTGATTTGGAATATCATGGTTCTTTAATAATTTTCTTATTACTAGATCATTTTATTGTTATCATTTATCAATTTATCATGTACCACATCTGTCTACCTTGGTTGTCCATAGAGGTGGAAACACCAAAAAAAAGGGTAGGACTTTGATAGCCCTCTAAACCAATAGCCCCAACATTTTGCTTTCTAATTTGTGTGTAGGTTCCAAAGGAAGAGATAGTGAGCGATCTTTGGATTCTTCTAACTCTAGGTTGTAAAATATTCTTCTCCATTTTCTTTGCTTCAGAGTACAATTATTTTCACTTTGTATATTACTATCTATTATTTATGTTGATTAACTTTTTAGTTCTATTAGTTTGGTCATTTCTTTTGTACTTTGTGGCCTAGGTTTATGTACCTTGGTCATACAGGTTGCACATGTGTTGCGATGGAATTGTAAACCTACATTGTATTCCTAGACCCGCGCAGACATCAAGGGCAATGAGCTAATAGAGCTTACTAGATGGTCTAGTTGATCAATTGTTTTCCTATTTACAGTAGACCAAATATTTTTATCAATTTTTAGTTTAGAGTTATTTTTATTTGATTATTCTTGTATTTACACTTGAGTTATGTTCAGGTAATTAATTAATCACCCTAGCTCACCATAGTGCTATTTTAGTACGGTGGTGCGAGGGTCAATTCACTCCTTGGGATTTAATCAATCCTTGAGGTTAGTGAATTCTCTTTTCTACAATTAGTGACTTAGTTTGAATTAATTAGTGCTAATTATCTTTATTTTGAATTAATTCATTATATATTTATTGCAACATTAAAGTAATTCCTAACTTATATCCTAAAGTTCTTTAATGTTATTTAATTAATTATTTTTGTGGGGTATTATTTACTGTTAAAAAATGCCTCAAGGTTAAAATTAATAGTGATTAGAGATTAATTATATACATTTTTAATAAGTCATATTAGTGATCACCCAATAAACTTGACATTGGAAGATGGTAATTATTTATTATTTCTATAAAGATAAATTATACTACATAAATAAACTTAGGCTAATTAAATAAATCTATTACTAACACAAATTAATCTAGACTAAATTTTGTTGTTTTATTGTTTATAATTATAATTAATATTAAAATATTAGATGTAAAATATTATAGTACTAATATCCCTTAACAAATATTTTTATTAGATCTATTTTAGAATTCTTTCAATAAAACTTTTCCAAATAACTAAAAATAAGCAAACTAGTTTACTGAAATGAACTTAATTTAACACAGAACTTTACCAAATCTTCCAAAACTGTTATCAATAGAAAGCATAGATTTATAGCATGACTATTTTTTTAATCTAAATTATCGCAAACATCACTATTACATCTATTAAAACTGCAACCAAAATAGAGAGATAAATTGGAAGTAAATAACACTGTTATATATACTAAACTTCTATAAAATCCACAAATGAGTTGAAATTAATTAATAGAAAAAACAAGTACATGTAAGATGCAACAAACCCATGTCTTCAAGGTTATAATAAAGTTTTTCAACAAACAATACACTTAGTAACCCAAACTGTAGCATCAAATCCTCACCTGCAACATGTAAAACTCAAATGGAACTCTAAAAATTTGAACTATATGATCTTAGCTCTTGGGAATAGAGCATGAATAGCCAAATATTAGTGAACCCATGTCCATGCTCCTAAAGATAACATTTTCAAACTAAAGATCAAATAACAACATTGAAAATTATTAAATATCAACCCTGCAAACCTAAACTCTAAGTACTCCTAAATTGTTGATGTACCACTTAAAATTGGTCATCCTTAATAAAATAAATATTTTATTTAATTATATTAATTGAGTGTGTGTGTGTGTGTGTGTGTGTGTGTGTGTATATATATATATATATATATATATATATTCATTAGTCTCATCCTCTATTATTTAAATAAATATTTTTATTTATTTATTTAAGTCATCAGCCTTTTCTATCTCATAATTAAATAATTATTTATTTATTTTATTATCTAATTTTCACCAACTTTTTCTACTATTAATTAAATAGTTACTTTTATTTTTTTAATTAATTCATTATCTTTTTCCCCTCACATCTCCTAACATGTCTAAATCCAATGTATCTTGCGATGTATTACCAAAAGTCAACAACTCTTACCTTCTACTTAATTTCATCCCTTCATTCAAATTGACTTCCTAATCTTATTAATTCTTACCCACTCTTTTATCTTAGTCATTCATCTATTTATCTCTGCCTTTATTTTTTTGAGGACTTCTATAAAAGAACATCTCTCTTACTCACTTGAATCTAATGCACATTTATCTATCTTATGTGATTATTGCTATTTTGCCTACTTTCTATCATATTACTATCTTTGTATTAATATCAATCATCCGCATTCCATTCTTTCAATACCATCTTGTGCATGTGCTAAATATTTAAGAGAAAATAACATTTCATACATACTACTTGAAGGATAGGAGAATAATAGAGTCAATTGTTTCATGAATATAATGATACACTTTAGTTTATTTTATGTTTTGCATTCATGGAGAAGAGCTTTGTTATAATAACTGAGAGGGGGGGGGGGGGTTGAATTAGTTAGACTCAGTTTNCTGAGAGGGGGGGGGGGGTTTGAATTAGTTAGACTCAGTTTCCTCTGCAATTATCCTACATTCCCAAATTCCTACAGATGTATAACAAAACAAATTCAATCATATAAATAAGCTCGGTGAAATGTATTATGTATCTCAAACTTTAGTCAATAGTGTTTATCGAATGTCAGTAAATTAATATTGTGATTACCGATCTAGGTCAATAAAATAAAGTGTAAAGTAAAATAACAATACACAATCATTCATGCACATTCACACATATATTTTTAACATGGAAACCCTACTAAGGGAAAAAACACCTAGGACCGGTAACCCAAAATATTTTCACTTTTTTGAAGTGAGCTTGGTGAAGAGCCAACCCTATTAAAGGTTACATTGCACACTGATAAATGTGACCTAGTTAGAGGATTTAAAACTAACAGTTCTCTCTTGACTATGCATTCACTATGGGGTCAACAAGAAAAAACTCAACATTCTCTAAATGTTATAATAAATACTTTCACTATCCTACTCGGTTAAAAGATTTTTCTGTAACAATGGTTAAATTGATACAGTAATGATCTGATTCAAATACAACTCTGTTTTGCAGATTTTCAAATCTATGCTAAGTACATAGTGCCTTTGATCAATTTGTTCACTTTAGTTCATCTGATTCACCATACTCAATTCTGCTCGGTAATGCTCTTTCCTCTGTTTGCTCGGTGATGTCTACCAAAAAATGCTCGGTCCTGTCTTTAACCAGTTTGATCATTCATGCATAAAATTTGCATGTGCGCTTCAGGTGCGAAGTATATTTCATAATTAATCTGTTGTCTCTTATATAGACATCATGTCTCATTTAATTTTCATCCTTCAATTTTTTCCGCTTAATCTCCATCGTTAATTTTCCCACTTGGTCCTTCCTTGGTAGTTGTGTTAAAAACACATTTCAATCTTTGTCGTCCACTCTTCATTGAATTTTTATAGTCATTTGATCAAAATAAGAAACTTTATCTTTTACCTCAAAATCATCAATTTGCTAGCTCAACATTCTAGTCAGCCTTGATTTGAGTTAATTGCTCAGTCAATACCTTGTTATGGCGGCGATCCCTTGCTCGGTTAACACTATGCTCGGTATACACTATGTTTTATTTGGTGTTCACTGTCTCTCGGTGTATACAGAACTCGTCAATTTCTGACCACATAATCTTTGTTTGTTCCTCATCTTCAATACATAACAAATGTTTTCCACCATAGTAATACTCAAATAAGTTGACATCAATGACAATACATTAACTGATAATGTTTATCATCACATCAAGAACTCGGCTGAATATCAACAAATAAATTCAAACATTCAATCAGTTGTAGTTCATTAATCTCTCCCTTTGGTATTGATCACAACACAATATGAAATATGCAATATAAAAATATGCCATGCAAAAAATACCAAACATGTTTTCTACAACTGCAACAATTTTGTAGCTCTCCTTAGCTTGAATATATAAATTATTTTAGTATTAAAAACTCACCATGCAGACTCTCCTTGCAGTTCTGACTTTTTTGTTCTTGAATCTCTCTATAGATTAGATACGTCTCTCCCTTTCTCTTTTCTCCCTTGGATGGATAGATATTTCTTTGATCATTTCTCCCTTTATATTTCATGAATTTCTCTCCCTTTGACAACAATGCCAAAAGAAAAAATATATATACAGCTCTTCAGTAGCTAAATAAAATATCTCTGTTGTTCGGTGCAGTAGTATAGGTACCTTTAAGTGTACTAATATATCTATGTCAGTCTTGTTCAGATTTTGCATCACCATGTCTGACATTCTAATTTTAGTAGGTTGACGCAACCTCCTACTCATCTTAGTTATCAATAGACAAGGGACGAACCCCAAGTCTACCTCTCAAGTACTCAAATGTATCCTTCGGTAAGGGTTTTGTGAATATATCTGCAAGTTGTTCTTTTGATTGTACATATTCCAGTATTACTTGTTTATCTTGTACGTGTTCCCTCAAGTAGTGATATTTGATGGATATGTGTTTTTTCTTTGCATGCATCACAAGATTGTTTGAAATATTTATAGCACTTCATATTATCAGAGTAAATTATCACTGGATCAGTGATCTCTTCATTCATTCCTTTCAATAATTGTTTTATCCATGCTATGTTTGAACAATTTGTAGTAGTAACAACATACTCTGCTTCTGCAATTGACTGAGATATGCATCCTTGCTTCTTGCTTATCCAAGTAACTAATATTTCTCCAATAAAGAATGCTCCACCAGTAGTGCTCTTTCTATCATCAATGTTCCCAGCCCAATCAGTGTTAGTATAAACGTTCAGTTCAAACTTTCCTTCTTTCTTGCACCAAATTCCATAATCCTCAGTATTATTCAAATATCTAAAAATTCTTCTTACAACAGTTATATGTGATTCTCTAGGATTAGCAGAGAATATTGCCACTATTCCAATTGTGTGTGCTATGTCAGGTCTTGTGTGTACAACATACATCAATTTACCAATCATAGATCGATACAAAGTCTGATTTACCTCAGGTGTCTTGTCTTCTTTTGTCAATTTGCATCCTGTCACCATAGGTGTTCTGACTAGTTTTGATTCTTCCATTTTAAATGTCTTTAGTACTTCCTTGATGTATTTTGCTTGAGTAATGTAGATAATTGCAGTCTGTTGTAAAATTTGCAATTCAAGAAAAAAATTGATCTCACCAAACATTGACATTTTAAATTATTTCCTCATTTCATCAGTAAATGAAGTGCATAGGTTATCATTACCTCCAAATATAATATCATCAACAAATATTTCAGAAATAAGGGTCTTATCATCATTTCCTCCTTTTAAATATAAATTGGTGTTTTCACTTGTTCTAATAAATCCAATACTTATAATATAAGAATGTAATCTTTCATACCATTCTCTCGGTGCTTGTTTCAGTCCATATAAAGATTTGTGTGTTTTACGTACCATGTTTGTCTGATCAGGATCAACAAATCATTCAGGTTGTTCAGTGTATACCTATTCTTCCAGTATTCTATTCAAAAATGCTGACTTAAAATCCATCTGATATAATTTGAATCCTTTATATGCAATGTATGCAAGTAGTTGTAAGATCTAAAATGTTATGTGGCCAAAATGTAACATAAGAGATATTACATTTAAGAATAGTTGTGGATTGATTATAGATGGTGTGTGAATATGTGTGTGAGGAGGGTAGGATTATTCTTTTATTCCCAAATTACTCAAAGAGAAGATCCAAATTGATTAACCCTAAGGAAATGATCAATACATAAATGAATCAACCTATTAAGGATATGGATTAAACAGAAAAAACCTAATTCCCATTTTATAGAAGAGAGTATGTGATAGTTTTAGAAAGATTAATAACTTTAATTAAATAGGAGAAACAAACTAACCTTGAAATATTGTAGATCTGAAGAATGCTATTTTCTGAGGCCTGTGTTGAGTTGCAAGAAAATCTGAGACTAGATCTGGAATAGAAACGCAGAGATGGAGAAAACCCATAAATCTTTTTCTGTTATGAGACAGTTCTGATTTGTACCCTCAAGTCAATGTCACCATTTGCCAGAATTTCTGATTGTGCCCTAGGTCACAATCAACCTAAAATGTCCCAGACTGAAATTCTATTTTTGGATCCTGAAATTTTACTCAAAAGGGTATCCGAATCTCTGTCCCAATCCACTGTTCCGAACCTGTACCTACAAGAAAAAGTGGCTTGTTTTTTGGGGGGAGGGGTTTGCCTTAGTCAAACCCCAATTTAGGAATTAACCTTGAAATCAATAATTGAAATAAAGAATTCTTGCAAGTAGTAGAAGTAAATCTAATAATGAAGCTATGATATTCAAATAGATATGCAAGTATATTTTGAATGTAAACATGTATGTAAATATGAAAGCTTGGACTCAATTAGAAACCATAAACCTCCATGATTGTATGCTTGGAATCCACCTAGAAGGGAGAATGAGTGAGTCTTGAGGATGCACAAAGGATCTTGAAGGAAGATCACTCCACCATGATGGATAGATCTAGGGTTTTGAAAGATTAATCTTGAATGTTTGAACCAAATCCCTTCAAAGGCTTGAAAGCTTGAATCCTTGATCTTCAATGGAGAACTTGACTGCTTGAGAGGAAGAATTTGAACACTTTGAAAGCTTGAGAACATGTATAAAAATGTATGCTTGAACTTTTTTCTTGATGATAGTTTTTCTTCACCTAGTGATTGAGATTATCCTTCTTATCACTTAGTTGATGGTTATTGCTTTACATGACTTAGAGAAAATGAAAGGAGAAAACTTCCTTTTATATGAAATTAGGGCACAATATTCTAGAGAGGGTGACATAGGAGAATTAAATTCCAATTAGACCCATGACCCTAGAAGAGGACCTATGTTAAATATAATTTAAGATTTGCCACTTTGGAACCCAAAATAGCCAACCCGAAAGTGGGAAATGAATTTTTGATGACCTTGGGCAGCTGACAGACTTCCAGATTTGAAAGGGGGACCCAGGTCAAGGTCAAGGTCATCCTTGACCTAGGTCAAGGTTGATGTCATCCTTGACCTAGGTCAAGGTTGAGGTTGACCTTGACCCAGGGAGTCAGGACCCCTGGAAAACATGCCAGTTGGGATGGGAGGTATCGAGAGAGGCCCAATCAGGGTCCTAAATAGACATAGAAGTGAGAGAGGATGCAAAAATGAAATGACAAAGTGATGGTGGCCAAAAACACCCCCTAAGGAGGGATAAACATTCTTAACATGGAAGTGCTTCCATTTTAAGATGAGACAATAGTATTCTTACTCCTTCAAGTATAGCAACGGGTGCAAAAGTTTCTCCATAGTCAATTCCTTCTTCTTGTGCATACCCTTTGCAAACTAGTCTAGCCTTTTTTTTTATTACATCCCCATTTTCATTCAATTTGTTTCTGAATATCCATTTGGTGTTAATGACATTTTTATCACTCAATTTTGGTACTAATGTCCATGTCTTATTTTCTGCATCTTCTCAATTTCCTCATTCATAGCATTAATCCATTCATCATTTTCTAATGTATCTCTAACATTTTAGGCTCAAATTCACAAATTAAACAAGTGTTATCTCTTAACTTACATCTTTTCATTATGCCTTCTCTTTTATCTCCAATAATCTAATTCTGTGGATGATGTCTTCTCACATATCTAGCAAGTTTGAGTTCAATTATTTCTTCTTCATTGTCTTCCCCTGTAGGTTCATTGTGTTCTTGTTCATGATCTTTAGTTTTGGTATTTTCCTGATGCTCAGTCCGTGCTACCTATTGCCTGGTGACATTACCCTGTTGCATGGTAACATTAGGCATCTCCTTCGGTATAGTATTAGGTTCTTCCATATAGAAAAATCTACTGTAATCTTCCAGTTCTTTCATGTTGTCCTCATCATTTTGCTCAGCAAATTCATCAACTTTTACATTTGCACTTTCAATTATTTTTTAGATGTCTTGTTCAAACATTTGTAAGCTTTCCTCTTAGTAGAATATCCAAGAAATATTCCTTCATCACTTTTTGAATCAAATTTACCATTTCAATAATCTTTCAAAATATAGAAATGACTACCAAATATTCTAAAATAGCTCACATTAGGCGTATAACCATACCATAGCTCATAAGGTGTTTTGTTTGAATCTTTATTTAGTTGTACTCGGTTCAGTGTGTAAATAGTTGTGCTTACTACTTCTCTCCAACATGTTTGTGCAACATTCTTCTCAATCATCAGTGTTCTGACACAATCAACAATTGATCTGTTTCTTGTTTCATTAATTATGTTCTATTGTGGTGTCCTCGGTGCAGAAACATGTCTTTTGATTCTATACTCATTACAAAAATTAGTGAACTCATCATATATAAATTCACCTCCTCTATCAGATCTCAAACACTTCTTTTAGGAACATGACAGACATCATTCTAGAGCAGTCATCAACAAATAAAATAAAGTATTTTCCCCCATAATAACTCTATGTTCTCATTGGTCCACCTAGGTTTGTATGGACTAACTCCAAAATATCATTAGTTGAAAAATTCTTGCTTTTGAAACTAGATTTTGACATCTTACCCATTTGACAATTTTTTCACATTACATGGTCTAGTGGTTTAGATAAGCTCGGTAAGCCTCTAACTTTTCTTTTTCTACTATTCTTAACCATGTTGTCAAAATTTACATGCCAAAGTCTTTTATGCCATAACCATATATCTTCATTCTTTTCCAATAAGCAAGTAGTTTCCACAATGTCAAGGTAGAATAGGTTACTTTTAGATTGTTCACTAGTGTCGATCAATTTTCCTTTCCCATCATAGATTCTAGCTTTTCTGTTTGCAAATGCAACTTGGTGACCTATGTTATTCAACTGTGACAAATTCAATAGATTGTAATTAAGTCCTTTTACCTAAGAAGCATTTTCACATTTGATTTGATTATTTAGCATAATAGTACCTTTTCTTTTCACTTGACAAGGTGTATCATTTCTTATTCTTACAGATCCACCATCATAATGTTCAAGAAATTCAAAATTTCCTTTATCTCTAGTCATGCGATGTGTACAGTCACTATCAATAACCCAAATATCATGTTTACTAACTTTAGAAATAAGTGTTGTCTCTACATACCTTTCATCTTCATCTGAATCATCCTTCAAAGCTACAAACATTGTCTTAATATCTTCATCACTGTCAGATCCAATGTCATTATCTTTATCCTCAGCAATATAACAAGCTTTCTTACCTTTATCCTTGTAATCTTGATTATCTCTTCTGTCATACTGTTAGTTTCTTTTGTAGTCTCGGTCTTCCTTTCTTTCATTAGTGTTGATGAAAATTATTCAATTCTGTATTGTCATTGATGTTTACACAAGTATAGTCATGTTTACACAAATGTCTAATCCTATCTGAGCACAGTCAGTGTCTTCCATGCTCTCTCAGGAATTGAAGATGACCAAGTATTTTTTAGTTCTAACTGAGTTCACTCGGGCATTACAGTGTTGGTCGGGCATTGAAGGATTTCAGTATTAACTGAGCAAAATAGTTAGTGTCAGCCGACTAACAGTGGATTATAATTTTTGGATAATTAGTTATATGTAGTCGACAAACATGAATTTTATTATTTATTTGGAAGGATATCAAGGCCGACTTGACAAGGCTTAACATATATATGTAAGGTCAAGTTTGGATTGAATTATGTGAGATAATAGTGGTGATGTGGAATTACATGTGAAGTGTGATATGAAGAGTGAAGGCGAAATCATATGTGATTCTAATTGAAGATAGAATACAGAGGACTGCAACAAAATATAGGATTAGTGAGGATCAAGTACTTAATCTAGAATAGAGATCTGAATCAGCAAAGACAATTTCTTATCAAAACAGGTCAATCCATTGTTACTCTCTAACAATTGTAGCAGTGATAAAAATCTCTTAACAGAGTAGACTTAACTATCTTTTGTAAATCCTCTAACAAGGTGGCATTTCTACATTGAAGTGTTTGAAGACCTTTCACAAGGCCACTCCTTACAGGTTGATTAAATCCTCTAACTAGGTCACACCTAACAGTGTGTTATTATAACCTTTAACAGGGTTGGCTCCTAACAGGGCTCACTTCAGAAGAGTGAAAAATAGTGACTAGTTGCTATTGGTGTTTTTTACCATATTGGGTTTCCACTTTAAATCTTGGTGTTATATGTGTACATTTCATTTTCTTTATGGTTTATATTTCTGCAATTAATTACTAAAGATAATCACAGTTAATATCTTAAGATCTGCTATGTTAACCGAGTGACAGTGAAATATCTATGTTAACCGAGAAATAGTGACTGATTTGTTTAAGACATCTAAGGGAATTAGATTTTTTTTTGTGGTAATTGATTCACCCCTCCCCACTAATTTACTCAACTCATTTCCAATAATTGGTATCAGAGCTGCAAGTGCTTGTAGGGAAGGTTTAAAGGCCTAAGCTAAAGATCAGAGATGTCTTACAGAAGGGAGATCCCTAAGCTCAACAAGGACAACTTCACTGCATGGAAAGATCTGATGAGGCTACATCTATCTACTATTGGAGATACTAGTTTGAAATTCCTAGATCACAAGTATGTGGAGCCACCGAGACCTATGTCTATGGATTAGATGGTGGAAATGAAGTATCACAACATAATGATGATTGATATAGCCTCTGCACTCAACTATTCCAAATTTGATGAAGTCAAGGACTGCCCTACTTCCTTTGATATGTGGAACAAACTACTTGATATCTATGGAGGAGATGAAAATGTAAAGAGAGCCAAAGAAGAAAGTCTCAGAGGTCAGTTTGATATGATGAAAATGAAAGAAGGAGAAGACATTACAAAATACATTGAAAGAATCAAGAAAAGTGTCAGTGCCATCAGAGCTACCAATGGAGTAATTAAAGACACATCAATGGTTAGCAAGGTATTGAGAACTTTACTTCCTATCTATGCAATTAGAGTTTCAGCTATTCAAGAGATGAGATGCAGTAATGGTATAACTCTAGATGGATTGATTGGAAGATTATCAACCTTTGAGTTGGATAACTTTGACAATTATTCTCCTAATCCTAGCAATCTTGAGTCAGCATTCAAAGCTAAGTTAAACCTTGGAAATATGAAAGGAAAATAGATTGACAGTGATAGTGATGATGATTCTGATGATGAGGATCTGGAAATCATTGAAGCATTACTTGCAAGGAGAGTTGCAAAAGGAAAAGGACAATACAAAGGAATAATACCATTGATTTTCTTTTCATGTGACGAGTTTGGTCACATTGCTGCTAAATGTCCAAACAATGAAGACAAAGGTGAGAAAAATTTCAACAAGTATAAAGGCAAGAAAGATTACAAAGACTACAAGAGCTACAAGGCCAAAGGTAATAAATCTTGTTATATTGCTAAAGATTCTGATAGTGATGAAGATGAAGATGAAATGGTTTACATTGCTATTAAGGATGAGTCAGGTAGTGAAGACAATGAAAAGACAACACTATATTCTCATATTAGCAAAAATGACACCTGGATAATTGATAGTGGTTGTTCTCACCACATGACTGGTGATAAAACCAAATTTGAACATCTTGAACACTATCATGGTGGGAGTATTATTTTTGGGAATGATGAACCCTGCTATGTAAAAGGTAAAGGTTGTATTACTCTTATTGAAGGAATCAAATGTGATAATGCTTATTGGGTTGAGGGACTAAGGCGTAATCTACTAAGTGTGGCACAACTGAACAACATTGGTTTCAAGGTAGAATTCATGAATGGTAAGGCCAAGCTCCTGGATGGTAGAGGAAACCTAGTTGAAACTGGTAGGCAAACAAAAGGTAATCTATTTTATCTTGATCTCAATGAAAGTTCATGTTTTATTGCACAAGTAGAAGAAAGCTAGTTATGGCATAAAAGGTTGTGTCATGTGAACTTTGACAAACTGATCAACATAAGTACGAACAAAAGAGTAAGAGGTATTCTTGTTATGATGAAACCTGAAATAGAAACATGCAAACAATGTCAAATTGAGAAGATGGGGAAAACAAGCTTCAAGAGAAAGAACTACATTACATAAGAAGTCTTGGAATTAGTGCATACTGACATATGTGGACCAATTGGAACAACAAGTTACACAGGTAAGAATTAATTCATTCTATTTGTTGATGATCATTTTAGAATGATGACTGTTATGTTTCTCAAAGAAAAATCAGAAGCCTTTCAGAAGTTGAAATGGTACCTAGCCAGAGTTGAAAAAGAAACAGGAAAGAAACTTAAATGCTTAAGATCAGACAGAGGAGGAGAGTTCATTTCTAATGAATTCAATGAGTTTTGCAATGAAAGAGGAATCAAAAGACAGTTATCTTCCCTAGGTACACCACAATAGAATGGTATAGGAGAAAGAAGGAATAGATCCATTATGGATTGTGCAAGAACCTTGATGATTGAGAAGGATGTTGCTAGAAAATGCTGGAAGGAAGCCATTAGCACTGAATTTCACACCTTGAACTGGGTTCAACTAAAGAAAGGTACTGAGAAGACACCTTTTGAATTATGATATGGCTATAAACCTAATGTCCGTTATTTCAAAGCATTTGGAAGTAGATGCTACATCTTGAAGGAAATAAGAAATGGAAAATTTTATGTAAAAGTGATGAAGGTATATTCCTAGGCTACTCCAGCAAAAGCAAATCATATAAATGTTTAAATATTAATACTCATAAAGTCATAGAAAGTGTGAATGTAAAGGTCGATGAGTTTGCAGAGAAAAATGAAGAACAGAGTAGTAAAGAGCCCGAAGAATACATAAACTTTGTGTATTATGAACTTGATACTATACCTAAGACACGGGCAATGGTGCATGGACAGAAATCATGTCAACCAATGAATTCATCTGCACAAACCTCGTTGCAACCTGTGCAACGAGTGATGCCAACTGAAGAAACTAAGTCACAAGAAGAAGGAACTAAGTCTCAAACTGAAGAAACCAAGTCACAGACAGAGGCACCTGAGTCACAGACAAAGGTACCCGAGTCACAGATAGATATACCTAAGTCTTAGACAGTGGAACCTGAGTATCAGACAAAAGAATAGGAAAAAATATTTGAGCATGGTGAAAATAGTGGAGCAATCCCAGAATCAAAGAGGAAGGATCTTGTACTTTCTAAATATGTTAGAAGGAATCATGCACCTAAAAAAATAATTAGAGATAAGATAGAAGGTGTAATGACAAGGAGCAAGATAAAAGGTACATGTTTACTTAGTGAAATTGAACCTAGAACTGTTAAAGATGCATTGAACGATGAGAACTGGATTGAAGAAATGAATGAATAAATTGAGTAGATAGAAAAGAACAAAACCTGGACTCTTGTACCTAGACCAAAAGGCAAGAATGTGATTGATACTAAGTGGCTTTTTAGAAACAAGATGAATGAGAAAGGTGAAGTTTCCAGAAACAAAGCCAGACTAGTATGTAAAGGATATGCTCAAGAAGAGGGTATTGACTACGGAGAAACCTTTTCTCTTGTTGCAAGACTTCAAGGAGTCAGAAATCTTCTGGCATATGCTGCACATAAAGGATTCAAGGTATATCAAATGGATGTAAAATTTGCATTCTTGAATGAAATTCTTGAAGAGGAAGTCTACATTGAGCAACCTAAAGGTTTTGTAGAACTTAACAAAAGGAATATGGTTTGCAAACTGCACAAAGCATTGTATGGACTGAAGCAAGCTCCGAGATCCTGGTATGAAAGACTGCATGGTTACTTGATAAGTATTGGATTTTAGAGAACTAATGACAATAGTAGCTTGTACATCAAAGAAGGACCTCAGAACAAGATACTATTAGCAAAAATATTTTTTGATGACATATTGTTCACTGGATATGATGACTTATGTAGAGCATTCTCTGAAGCTATGAGTAAGGAATTTGAGATGTCTATGTTTGGTGAAATCAAATTCTTTGTTGGCTTACAAGTCTATCAGATGAAGGATGGTATCTACATTACTCAGTCTAAGTAAATAAAAGAGATACTGAAGAAATTTGGGATGGAAGACTCTAGACCAGTTGGAACACCTATGCCTACTGGACATAAGCTATCTAACAATGATGATTCAAAGGAGGTAAATCAGACTACATACAGATCCATGATTGAAAAAATTCAATATGTTGTTCACACTAGACCTGATATTGCATTAGCAGGGGGTATTGTTTTAAGGTTTTCAACTAATCCTAGAAAGAATCATTTGATGGTTATCAAAAGGATTCTGAGATATCTTAGGGGTACTAAAGATTATGGATTATGGTATAAGAAAGGAGGAAACTTTGATTTGAAGACTTTTACTGATGATGAGTGGGAAGAAAGTGTTGATGACAGAAAGAGAACAAGTGGTGGAGCACTATTTATTAAAAAGAGGTTAGTCTCCTAGACAAGCAAGAAAAAGAACTGCATTTCTCAATCTACAGCAGAAGAAGAATATGTTGCTGCAGTAGTGAATTGTTCAAACATCATATGGTTTAAAAAATTGTTATAAGGTATGAAGGTAGAAATCATAGAACCTATCATTATCTACTGTGACAACACCAGTGCTATTAACATTTAAAAGAATCCTATGATGCATACCAAAACTAAACATATTGCAATAAAATATCATTTCTTGATGGAATTGGTTCAGAACAAAGAAGTAAGATTGGAATATGTGAATACTAAAGAACAAATTGCAGACATATTCACAAAACCGCTACATAAGGATGCATTATTGTATCTTAGAGGAAAGCTAGGGGTAATTCCCCTAACTGAGGGTCACTAAAACATAGTTTAGTGATGCATCAACCGAGCTACAAAAAGACTTAACATGTTGATGCAAATATTTAGAGCTTATTGCATATGAATCAGTACAGATAGGTACATTACAATTTCATTAGATATGTCAGTTGGTGTCTTTGGCATTGGTTGTCAAAGAGGGAGAGATTACTATATGTCATAATAATTCATGAAAGAGGAAGAGATTACTGATGGAGAGATTGGTGACAGAGGGAGAACTTTATCAGAGACAAAGATTAATGTAAGAGGGAGAATTCTGTATTTCAGTGTTTGAGGGAGTTTTGGATGAGAATCAGAATGAATTTAAAGACATTAATAATATTGGATGAGAATTAGAATGAAGCTAAGGACATTAATAATATTTCATTCTTATGTCTGTTGATCTATACTTGTTTGTATTATGACATGTTGTGTTTCCATCAATGCCAAAGAGGGAGATTGTTGATGACAATTATTCAATTGTGTATTGTCATTGATGTTTACACAAGTATAGTGATGTTTACACAAATGTCTAATCCCATCCGAGCACAGTCAGTGTCTGTCGAGCTCTCTCGAGCATTGAAGATGACCAAGTTTTTTTTAGTTCTAACCGAGTTCACTCGTGCATTACAATGTTGGTCAGGTGTTGAAGGATTTCAGTATTGACCGAGCAAAATAGTTAGTGTCAGCCGACTAACAGTGGATTATATTTTATGGATAATTAGTTATATGCAGCTGGAAAACATGAGTTTTATTATTTATTTGGAAGGATATCAAGGCTGACTTGACAAGTCTTAACATATATATGTAAGGTCAAGTTTGGATTGAATTGTGTGAGATAATAGTGGTAATGTGGAATTGCATGTGAAGTGTGATATGAAGAGTGAAGGCGAAATCAGATGTGATTTTGATTAAAGACAGAATACAAAGGACTAAAAAAGAATATCCAATCAGTGAGGTTCAAGTACTTAATCCATAATAGAGATCTAAATCAACAAAGACAGTTGCTTATCAAAATAATTCAATCCATTGTTACTCTCTAAAAATTGTAGCAGTGATAAAAATCTCTTAACAGAGTAGACTTAACAGGCTTTTGTAAATCCTCTAACAATGTGACATTTCTACAATGAAGTGTTTGAAGACCTTTCACAAGGCCACTCCTTACAGGGTGATTAAATCCTCTAACCAGGTCACACCTAATAGTGTGTTATTGTAACCTTTAACAGGGTTGGCTCCTAACAGTGCTCAGTTCAGAAGAGTGAAAAATAGTGACTAGTTGCTATTGGTGGTTTTTACCATATTGGGTTTCCACGTAAAATATTGGTGTTATCTGTTTACATTTAATTTTATTTATGGTTTATGTTCCTGCAATTAATTACTAAATATAATCACAATTAATATCTTAAGATCTGCTATGTTAATTGAGTGACAATGAAATATCTATGTTAACCGAGCAATAATGACTGATTTTTTTAAGACATCCAAGGGACTTGGATTTGTTTTTGTGGTAATTGATTGACCCATCCCCTCTTAGTTACTCAACTCATTTCCAACAATTAGATTTATCATTTCTTTCATTATTCTTTCTGTTAGGGCATCTTGCAACAAAATGGCCAATCTCTTTACAGTTAAAACATATCAAAGGTAGTTTACCTTTATATCTTCCTTTTTCGTTATGAAATCTTCTATCCATTAAAGTTTCAAGCTCATCTAGTTCCTTGTCATCACTATCATTGTCACTGTTATTTCTGATTATATGTTTACCAATTTTCAAAGTAGACATAAGTGTGGATTCCATAGATGGCACAATACTATTATCAAGGTTATTCAGCTCAAAATAAATCAATCTTCCAACATGACTATCAACAGTAATGTTATTTCCAGTTGTTACTCTCATTTCATGTATTGCAGAGACTCTTATAGAATAAATAGGCAATAGAGTGAACTAAGAATTTTACTCACAATACTGTCTTCATCAATGGTTCCACCAGATCCTCAAATAGCATTCACAACTTCCTTAAGTCAGGTATTGTACTGTGTTATTTTTTATCCTTCCTTCATTCTCATATCATTAAACTTTCCTTGAAGACTTTCAGCTTTGGCTCTTAGTACATTTGCATCTCCTCCATAAACTAGTGAAAACTTATCCCACATCTACTTGGAAGTTGTACTTGTCTTGATGTCCTCAAATTTTGCATTAGTAAGTGAAGAAGCAATCTCCACCATTATAAGGTTATGTTTATGTTTCTCTTTCATCTGATTAACAGTCAAAGGTCCAGAAGGTAGAATGAATTCATTGTCCAGATAATTTGCAATGTTGTCTCCAATTCCTGATAGGTATAGTCTCATTTTGCATTTCCATGTTGGGAAGTTATCCTTGTTCAACTTTGGTTTATCTCTCTTATACGTCTTGTGATCTTTAGCTTAAGTCCTTCAAAAAATTCTTCTAAGCATTGTATGCTCTGATACCAATTGTTCGAATAACTGAGAGGGGGGGGTGGTGAATCAGTTAGAATCAGTTTCCTCTGCAATTATCCTACAGTCCCAAATTCCTCCAGATGTATAATAAAACAAATTCAATAATATAAATCAGCTCGGTGAAATGTATTTGTATCTCAAACTTTAGTCAATAGTGTTTATTGAATGTCAGTAAATTAATAATGTGATTACTGATCTAGGTCAATAAAATAAAGTGTAAAGTAAAATAACAATCCACAATCATTCATGCACATTTCCACATAGATTTTTAACGTGGAAACCATGCTAAGGGAAAAACCACCTGGGACCGGTAACCCAAAATATTTTCTCTCTTCTAAATTGAGCTCGGTGAAGAGCCAACCCTGTTAAAGGTTACAATGCACACTGTTAAATGTGACCTGGTTAGAGGATTTAAAACTAATAGTTTTCTCTTGACCTTGCATTCACTATGGGGTCAACAAGAAAACACTCAACATTCTCTTAATGTTATAATAAATACTTTCATTGTCCTACTCAGTTAAGATATTTTTGTTGGAAATACAATAATGGGAAAGCAAGATACTGAGAGGGGGGGGGGTGAATTAGATATTCAAATCTAAACACTTAAAAAAAACTGATCCATATTCATACATATATGAATCTAATGTAATATCAAATAGCATCCACACAATGAAATAAATAACTCATAACACAAGAACTTGGTAACCCAGAAACCCAAATAGGTAAAACTGGGGTGGGGATGACACCCACAAAATTCTCCACTACTGCAGTAATAAAGTGTTCCTGTTAGGGATACAAAAGTTTGATTGCAAAATGCAATCTACCCTGTTAAAGGTCTGCTCGGTTAAGAGCTAAAGATCATTACAATCTACCCTGTGAAAGCATTTCAACTTACAATAAAGTAAGCACTTTGTTAGGAGATTTAGAAAGATCTACTAGAACCATTTTGTTAAGAGATTTTAACCTGATACAATGATTAGAATGTTTCAAGTATTGATCCTTTGTTATGCACTCAGATGCTGATGAAGGATCTCCTCTTTCCAGTACCTTCTATGTTCTCACAATCTGATATATCTTTACTTTGCTGTTAACTGTGCTGTCACTTTTCTTGATCTCTGCTTCTTAACAAAATAACCTTTTGTGCATTTCACTTCAAAATGCAGTCACCACACACACTCTTCTTCTTACAAAATAGGGTTTAGAAGCAATCTTATATATCTGTTCAAATCTGATAGTGAGATCTAGATCAACGATCAAGATCTAATACCCATACCTTGAAGGTATTACAATTAATGATTACAATAGATCATGCATAGGATAAAACAATTAAATGCATAACTTACTTCGTAGGAAAATATTAAATGTATATATAAGTCGGTCCAAAAAACTTATACAAGTTGGCCTAAACACTTATCCTCGAAGTTTGAATCATTCCAGACATGTATACAAAAACTGTTCTATTCGACACTTAACATCTCTGTCACTCAGCACTAAGTATCCTACTCAGCTCGGCATGATACAACTCAACAACTTGAATACTACTCGGCAATGTTGCTCGGCCTTGCATAGTTTTAGCTCGGCCATAGTGATAGCCAGCTAAAACTGCCTAAGTGAATAAATAAGTGTTGGTCACCAATCATCAATAGAACTTAGAGATTAACAATCTCCCCCTTTGATATTAGTGGCAAAAACACACTTATCATTACTTCATTTCATTCCATCAAAATTTTGCCTAGGTTATACTAAGTACTCCCCCATAGGAATATACTCAAAATTATTCATACAAAAAGTTTACATGCCTTCAAAAATATATACAAGTGTACCTGTTCTGTACTGATGTATCACACTGTATCCTTTCCAACTTCCTTACCATCTTCCCCCTTGTTTTTATCACTGATTGCTAGTGGGGTTAAGCTATACTTATCCAAAAATTATTTATGAAGCTGTAGGGTGGATTCAAATGTAGCATCCAAACTTTCCTTAGCAATCTTCATAACTTCCAATTTTATTTCTAGCTCGGCAGCTAGACTTACTAAACTTTCTGCAGTTGAGAGATTTGCATTTCTCTGTGATAACTCTTTTGCATCTGAAAGTTCCTTCTGTATTGCCTCCAAGTGAGGCAATAGGCTTGTCTAAATAGTTATCAATTTAGCCCTAATTCTACCATCTTTATCCATAATCTCAGCTATTCTCCATTGAGCATTGATCAAGTTAGTAAAATGTAAAGAACTAGAAGTAGTATCCTTACCCAAAGTATTGTCAGTTGATCTCAAATCTAACTATAGCTTCTCAACAAGCTGTAGATTATTCTTTGTGAAGAATTCAACATTACATAACTTCCTGTACAAAGAATAAACATTTGTTGTAACTTTCTCCAAAATTTCTACAAGAGTAGAAAGTTCAACCTGTTTTGTTGCAATCTCTTCTGAGATTTTCTCCAGAACTTTGCTCTCAAAT
>MU227763.1:214475-232317 GCA_018584345.1 Thuja plicata
TCCTATTTTCCTATTGGAGGATATTTGTGCACAAGGATCAAGCTTCCTTTTTCCTCCACCCTTGATTAAGATTTTTGCCTCTTAATCTCAATGGTCCATTTTTATCTCACTTCTTATAAAAGGAGAGTTCTCTCCTCCATTTTCATATCTTTGGTTTTGATGCTAAAGTTATGCTGCAAGTTTTCTAGGTCATTTGGAGCTCTTTGAAGACATTCTACATCCAAGCCTTGAAGATCTTTGTTGCATTTCATATAGCTTTCATATTTTCTTTCATAGTTGCATTATTATAGCATTCATAGCTTCATTTCATAGCTTAGTTTCCTTTTATGCAATAGAATAATCTCACATAGTCTAAATAGGAAGGCTTGGTAATACTTGTTCTTTCCTTTCATAGATTAGCTGCATTGTACGTTCATTTTCATAGACTACTTTGCATTATCATCTAGCTTGCATTGCATTGCATACATTTTTTATTCTTGAGGATATTGGCATTCTTGCCCTTGTCTTAATTGAATCTCTCATTGTGTGGTTTATTGGCAAGGTCATGAGTTTATAGCTCTAGCTGAGAGAAATTTCTACAAATCTTGCAACTCCATGCATAGAGAGCTATGGATCGATTTGTGAGGGCTCATTCTTGAGTTTCCTTGCATGTAAGGATTCATAGAAGTGCACTATTTTGTGTGTACACTAGCTAGAACAATATGCTACATGATACCAATGTGTGGTTCTTCTTATGTAGTGATGCATATATGCCTCAGAATTATTTGAGACAAAACTTTAGTAGAAGGTTACAGATCAAAGAAGTAGGTAATCATGCCTAATGTAGGTTTCTAAGCCAATTTATCCCAAGGAATAGAAAATGAAATGCTCATGGCCAATATGTAGGGCATTTCCTTAGAGGAAGAAGCTAAAATATCTCTATACCATGCACTTTTCTTTTAGATGAAAGGTGAGGATTCATTGTTTACTAATGAGCCATGTACATCAAATTCCTCACACGTCTAGTCTAATTAAAATACTCACTATAAGAAAAGGCTCATCAGAGAACTAGTGGCTCAAGTGTAGGGACCCACAATGACCTTTGAAAGGACCTCTAACTCACTGGCGATTGTGTACCTATTTGAGAGGTCGAAAGAGATGTATGCTTCTAAGCCCAAATATGTGAAGACCTAGCCATCCAAGGCATTCAATGTGCTTGATAAATTGAACTAAACTCCCACTAGCGTGTCTATTTGGGACATCTTAATCATTCTAGAGTAGAAATCTATGTTGCAAGAAGCCTTGAAAGGATGCAATAAATAAACACAAGCTAAAATCACTATAAAGTGCACTTATAAAAAGGATATGGGTCAAGCCACTGGAACTCAAGGACAATAATCCATGATATTCACAAACTCGAATGAAGATGAATAAAAAGAGGAAACAAGTGAGTCAAAACTAATGCCCCTTTTTTATTAACTTCAATTGTAGGTGAAAAAATTGCTTCATGGTTCTATCATTGATTTTGGGGAAAGTACTACCATTATGCCTAAGTAGATAGTGGAAGCTCTAAGATTAGAATATGAAGCCTATAGAGTTCCATTAGCCATTCATGACTAAATATGTTGTTAACTTATATTCTCCAAGTAAATGCTATAGTTGAGTAACCTCTCCTCGTAATGGTTCACATTTAACTTTTTTGATCTAGGATCGTATGCTTGAAATGATCTAGTATCATTTATGCATCATCAATTCATTCACACTTCCATCTAACTACTAAAACAAAGAGTGTGGTAAATTATTTACTTACTATCTTCTAAAATCATGCTTAATCTAATTAAATAACATGCAATTCTATAATAATTCATTTGTTCACTATCCTAATAACAAATGGAATTGAAATGATACATGTGTTTAACTAAAAATTAATCAAACACCTACATCACTAATCCACCAATATTTTTCAAAGCCACAAGAACACAATCTTATAACTTAAGCATCGAGCTTCAACAATTTCTATCAAAATACTTTATCAAAATACTACACTATAATGCATAAAGGAAAGTAAGGTGGAGATATAACTCAAGTGAGTCCCCTTGAGATAACTCTAGTTACACTCATTAGAAGAATTTAAGTTATTTAACACTTGTTCTATTCATTAAACCATCTTGACATAATACAGTTGCTCTGAATTGACTATATTAACAATATATTATCCAAAAATAGCCTTGTTACATTCATGTGAAGGCTGCAATATATAGAGCTCTAAAGGTTGAAAGATTCAACCACACATGCCTATACTATCCTTCAATCTAGGACGAGATTATTATCAATAAAAATAACATGTCTATAAGAAAGAATCCTACTATAATTACAACTCTTAGATCAGTTATGAATAAATTAACTAGTTCTACAGTTTTCATTTAGAACTAGCAAATTTTTATCTTCCTACTAAAAAAATTAGAATAAGTCTTCAAGGTTCTTCTTCAATAGATAGGTTGACAAATATATTTTGAGTTTTGAAGAATATTCCAATGCTTTACTAGCCATCGATTGTAGGAAGTTTCTCAAGTTATGGCCACAAGAATTGTGGTAGTCCACTCCAACATGTGTTGCAAAACCAAGTTTAAACTATATATATATATATATATATATATATATATATATATATATATATATGGTGTTTTATCATAAAAGTCTCCTTNATATATATATATATATATATATATATATATATATATATATATATATATGGTGTTTTATCATAAAAGTCTCCTTAAAATATATGAAAATACAAAGTCTTGAGCATAAAGGAAATAACTATAGTGACCAATAAAGTATAATACATAAATTTAAAGTTATACAAATAGTACCAAAAAACCTACTCAACAATCTCCCCAACTATTGTCCTTCTTGTACCAAAGCATGTGCTATAGAAGAGTTCCTAAACAAAGCTAGATACATAGTCTATAGGTGCAGTCACACTCAAATTAGTAGTTATTAGATTCTAATAGAAACTGTTTAACCTTCTGATTCTCCTCCATCTTCTTTCTTCTTGTTCTTCTAATTACTTCATTCCATGCCAATTTAGAATCAACCAAAGATACAAAGGAGGTTGAAAGAGTTGGGGAAACCAAGTGAATTCTCATCTCTCTACTAGTTGCATATAAAATTTAACCTTGCAAATAACCACATGATAGTTTAAAGGGAGAGAGATTCTTTGTGTTTTAGGTCATTAGATAACTCTTATCACCTATTTTCCACATGTGTGAGCTCCTTCCTACCGTCAAATTTGACCATATAAGTAAATATATCATAGTTGTCTTTCCTATTTTGTGACACTTGTCTTCGTACCCATAGTATGTTCATCAATACCAAATAGTTATTAAGAATGTCATCGAGGTTACTAGACTTTTCTTGAAGTCCTAATGTAGACTATTCCATATCTTTATATCTCTCATCCTGATCCCCTATGTTTCCTTAATTAAACATATAAGATCAAAGTGCCCTTACTTGAAGATCACCCACATATAATAAGGCATTCTAGTCTAAATTATAGGGAACAAGTAGATTATGTAAAGAAAAATCACATAGGGCATTTTTTAATTCAATTGGAGAATTCTATAAAATAACAAAATACTCCTTAGGAGTAACCATAGAAAAAGGTAGATCACAATAGATTTGCATGAATGAAAAACTTGGGAACCCTTTTCTAAAATATAGAGTATACACTCTAGCATGATGTCTATAATAAATATTTTATGGCACAAGGTTACCAAATCATTCTACCTTTCCAATCAGCCTATTTATCTCTATGTCCTTTTCAATTTATTTTTCAAACTGAATCTTCATGCTTCCTTTTTCTCTATTCCAGTCAAATTTTTGTTGTTTCAATTGTTGAACTTGTTCCCAAAATTGCAGTGTTATCAAAGGCCAAGATATAGAAGAAGTATTACAAACTTATTTGTGTCAGGGATTTCTCTTATAATCTATTCAATAAAACCCCGAGTCTCTTGAGTGGCTAGCTTAGCCAGTCGATCAAGATTTCTCTCTAACTCCACATGTTGATCCATATGTCCTTGCATATATTATTCTTTTGTTATCTTTTGTGCTCCATGTCTAGTTAAAACTTTCTCATCATTTAGAACCTCTTCCTCTTCTATTCTAGGCATTCCATACTCTATTTATTCATAATATAATTATGTTTGAACTAATTTATCATTCCCGTTCTCTTCTTATTCTTCCACCACCATTGGGAACATCAATTATAGGCTTATTTGTTTTCTTTATTTTCTTTTACCTTGCTATTTGTAGTCATCCAGATCTCTATGTAGTTCTCTTAACTTAATTTTGTGGCTCTTGTTCTCCTTCAAAAAACATCGTAGCCAAAATACTTTAGTATGTTGGGAAGGATGTTATTGGTAAAGGCTTTCCTAATACTGCGATGAAAGTAGGAGATTGTGCATGTTTCCTTCTTGGTGTTGAGAGTGAAATTTACTCTATAGGATATCTAAATGAACTAGAAGGTTTTTGTTTCTTATCAACTTTATAAAACATCTTTGTGGTAGACTCAAAATGTATCTCAATTCCCTTATCCTCCTTTTTATACTATTTTTTGACCTTTTTTGGATGTATCAGTCTCTTCTTATTTTTCTTCCTTAAGAGATTCTTGCTTCCGATTACCTTTAAGTGAAGGATTAAAGATTTCTTTATTGGTATTTTTCCTAATAGATCTTAGGTATAGGGTTTCTTCAATTTTAATTTTAGTTTTATCCTTTTCTAATGATATACCCTTCCCTTTTTCAATTTTCTTAGTAGTGAATTTCTTTAATGGTTGCATAGGGGTTTCCTTAGGAGGTTTTTGTGTTGACTTCTGACTTTGAGTTTTAACAGCAAGAGATGTAGTTTCAACCCTCTCTTCCTATTATTCATAGGAATTGTCATCTGTCTCATAATTATCATCTTCTTCCTCATCTAAGGATTCATATTCCTTCTTTAAGCTACCTCCATGTTTACTTGACTCTCCCCTTGATCTCAATTTTCTACCCCTAGGCCTAGGTTTCTCTATTTAGCCATTTTAATTTCTACAAACTCGTTCCATTTCATCCAAGGAAAATAAATTTTCAAACTCCTTTTAAAAAGTAATGCAATCAAAAAATGGTGAGAAATTAAAATGCCTTTACCTTTTCATACTTCTATGGCCTGTTGGAATAATAGAAAGGTGAGTACTGAGAGGGGAGGGGTGAATCAGTACCTTAAAAAAATTTCAAACAAATCTTTGTAACCATATGCTATTATAACCGACTGAGTAGATTACTTTCACCAAACATGTAATGTCATTGCTAAAATGTGAATGCATGTAATCAAAACAATAAATATTCATGAAAGTTAAGTACACATGACACTAGTATTTTGGTATCGCGGAAAACCCCTGTTAGAAGGTAAAAACTAGGGTGGGGATGAGACACATAAAGCTTCACTACTGTAGTAATAAAGTAGTATGTTAGAGCTTATAAAGATTGATCACTTATGGTGACCTTACCCTATTAGGAGTAACAATAAGATCAATTATATCTACCTCATGTGAGGATTTAGCAACACAAAGTATGTGTGCACTCTGTTAAGAGATTTATACAAAGACAATTAAGTATACTCTGTTAGGAGATTTTGGGATTGTTACAATTGTCAGAGAGTAACAAAATTGTATGATTTAAAAAAATTACAATCTCAATATTGTGAATACAAATCCTTTAAGTACAATGAAATTTTCACCTTACTGTGACTGATAATACCTTATGTATTGCTCGAAAGCCTTGTCTCTGTTATGAAAACCAAATACTGCAATGTAATCCTTCTTATAAAACTCTTGTTTTATCTCTTGATGTCCTTAGTATGGCGGCTACTTGATCATTACTTGATCAACATAAATTACAAAATGACATCTTAACCTTACATATATGAAACCTCTTGACCCAATTAGGATTTTACAATATCTTAGAAAACCTAAGATCAATGGTGTAACTTACCTTGATCATCTATACATGGGAGATATAAACAATTAATGAGTGCATGCATAATTAATGTTCTCCTTGATCAATGTAAACTGTTATCCAGCTCGGCAAAAAGTTGTTACCTAGATTGATGTGCCAATTCAAAATTTTATGTAACCACTGGTTTACTCAGTAAATAATGTCTCTTGGTGCTCGTTGTTCCTTGTGTATCTTGGTGTATACTGTGTCCTTGGTGTACACTTATGCTCGATAAGTCTGTCTTCTCGATGATCACTACACTCGGTTAACTTTGTGCGTGATCAGTGCACTCGGTTAACTCTGCACTCGATGATCATTACCCAACTAGTTTGTCTTGACTTTGTTACCGACTGGGTATTTGAATTCTTGAATACTAATGAAACCCTTCAAATCTCATTTGGAGTAACCCACCCATCTTTTCTAATAAATTCACCAGATAGTCAAGTACATTGATAAATTTTCCATGGCAGAGACGACTGAGAAATTTGAAGTGGTGAGCATGTAAATTTGACAACCTTCCCTCACAAGTACAATATCAAGCAATGTGAGTTGCAAAAACAACCCATTTGTGGGGCAACAAGAGCCTCCTACAACCTTGCTTTGAAGCGTCCAGATGATCATCCCTTGGCCTTGTAAATTCTACTCTTGTTGAAACTACATCATTGGTTACTATGTACTCTTCCCCTTCTATGGATAATCCTATTACATATGCAATAACTATCATGCTAGAATCAAATTTAAATCCTTTCATTGCAGCCACTTAATCTTGTAATGAAAAGGGAAAATGAAGAGTGATATAAATATTAAATTTTGAAAGCTTATGGAAATAGTCCAACAATCCCACGTCAATGAAATCTTTCTTGCATGATTTATCACTATCAATAAGTGTGTAAACTATAGGTTCACTATGAATCAGATCATCCCCATTTACAATGATTAGATTTTATTTGAGAATTCCTTCAATTTTAGCTTATAACAAGGTAGATCTATTTTAATTGACAGGGGTTTCTATTAAATCATAGATTACTCTTCACGAACTTTGCAAATAAATGACACACGAGATTCACTATAACTCAGAATAATTAATAGCTCTTTATGATCAATAAATAAAATATGATTACTTGAAATAAAGACTTAACTTATTCCCAGTTGACACATTCAATCATCATTCATGAGTAATAAATATTAATCAAAAAACATTCACACCCCCCACTTAAAATAGAAATACATTCACCTGATTTAATAGAAATTATAATCATTAATTAATGTAGATCACAAGCATGTGTGAATGATAAGCCGAGATGAAAATAGTGTACTGGCTACTAGTCATGAAAAGGTGACAAAGAAACATCACAATGAAAAAATAATGTGTGTGAGCTGGAAGACCCACAGGGATTCGAAGGGGTCTATGTGTCGCCACCATTGGAATGTTGATCTCTATTGACTTGATCTTCAAATAGGTCCTATGTGTGATGAAGTAATAGGTCCCTTTGCAATGAATTACATTATACACTAAGACATAATGTTTATTTATTATTAACTAGTGTTTCCATATAAAGGAAACTTACTTACCTCATACTTAAGTTATTTTAGGCATGAACATATTCAACCTCCTTTTGAGATGCTACAGGAAGATCAGAGAATGCTTCCTAATGAACATTGCATAGAAAATCCTCGCAAACCATTTGTTTCTTATAGAGTTGAAGTTGATGTCCATTGACCAATAAGGAAAATGTATCAGGATCTATTTTCTGAAACTTCTCTAAACCATTTGGAAAAACTTCATCTATTTTAGAAAATGGGTTTTAAATTTTACCATGGTGATCCCGGAATTGAAAATAAAAAAGGAGTTCCCAGTGACCTACTTCAAAATTTTGGGTTTGTTATTATGATCATGTCATTTCATCCTTTGGGACTGAACAAGTTCAATTATGTTAACTGCAAATTTCCTTAGTTCATTCAATTGTAGTATCATTTGCCTCTATAAGTCTGAAATATTTATGCCAGGCTCCAAAGTTGTCCTTAATGTTTTGTGTTCAAATTCTATAGGCATAAAAATGGTCCCATAGACCAAATCAAATGGTGTGATTAAAGTAGTTGTCCTCCATGTAGTTTGATAAGCCCATACTACTTCTCACGACCGTAAGGACCAATCCTTTTTATGGAGTGCTACTATTTTTTTAAGGATTGCCTCAATATCCCTATTTGACACTTTTGTTTGACTATTTTCCTAAGGGTGATAGGGGTTATATTTCTTGTATTTGAGATTATACTCATTCATGAGTGCTTAGATGATTACCTAAGTAAATTGTGGCCCCTTATCTATGACAATTTTCCTAGGAACCCTATATGTGGTGTATATTTCCTCATAAAGGAATTTGTGCAACATTATTTTCCCTTACATGCTTCATTGCTCTAACTTCAACCCATCTAGTCAAATAGTTAGTAGAGACCAAAATGTGCTCCTTATTGTTTGAGGAAGGTGTAAGATATAAAATTGGTAAGATATAAAATGTATTACATTTAAAAAGGAATGGGTGTAAATAAGATGCTCCCCTCTTATCCTTAGATACACAAATGAAGGATCCAAATTGATTAACCCCAAAGGAAGGATCAATGCATAAATGAATAAATCATTTGGAGATAAGAGCAAAGAGGAAGATCTTAAATTCCCCTTTATAGGAAACAATGTGTGATATATCGAGAAAGATTAAGAACTTTAATTGAAATGAATAGGAGAAAAGTACCAACCTTGAGATGTTATAGATCTGAAATGAATAGGAGAAAAGTACCAACCTTGAGATGTTACAGATGCTATTTTTGGGGGTCTGCACTTATTTTTTTGAAAATCTGAGATCGGCTCTGGAATAGAAACGTAGAAATGAACAAAACCCAGAAATCTTTTTCTATTCTCACACAGTTCTGATTTTGACCCTCAAGTCAATGTCACCATTGACCCAGAATTTATGATTCTGACCTAGGGAATAATCGACCTAAAAAGTCTGTGACAAGAAATCTGTTTCTAGATACTGAAAGTTTGCTGAAAAGGGTATCTGAATCTGCACTTCGATCTATTGTTCTGCACCTATACCTACAAGAAAAATGGATTTGTCTATTGTGGGGGAGGGGTTTGTCTTGGTCAAACCCTAGTTTTGGAATTAACCTCAAAGTATAATTGAAATTGCATAATTAAAACAAAGTAAATGAACAAATTCACCTTTCTTGTAGAAGCCCTTGTGGTGGATTCGTATCCGTGGATCCAAAAGTATGCATGCACCAAATGGATGTAAAATATAGAATGTAGAATGTAGGATGTCTCAAATAAATTGCTTGTAAATCTTCAACACCAATCTTGAATGGATCTTTGAATAGGAAGAGGCTTGGAGGAATGTGGATGAAGAAATCTTCAACAAGAGGGCTCCATAGAGCTTGAATCCTTCAATGGCTACAAATGGATCTTCTTGATGAATTGAGTGCTTGAGGAATGCTTGAATTCTTGAGAATGGATGAATGTTTCAATGGCTACTTGGATTGCTTCAAATATTTCTTCTTCACCTTTGTATTTCACTCTTCAAGTCTTCAAGTCCTTGTCTTCAATCGCTCTTGCTTATGGTTATCAAATCTTAGAGAAAATGAGAGGAGAAAGCTTCCTTATATATGAATCTAGGGCACAATCTTCTAGAGATGCCTACATAGGAGAATTAAATTCCAATTAGACCTATACCCATAGAAGAGGACCTATATTAAATATAATTTAAGAATTGTTGCTTCGAAGACCGAAACAGTAGTCCCGCAAGCGGGAATTAATACTTTCCAAAGCCCGACATCCGGAAACCCCAGAAATATGAAATATGGACCTTAGGTCAGAAAAAGGTCAATTTTGACCTAGGTCAAGGTCGAGGTCGACCTTGACCCAGAAAGGTCAAATTTGACCCTGAGGTCAAAAATCCCACTTTGCAGTTTAAGGTGTCAGAAACAGGCTGGAAAAAGAGGGAAATGGGGCAGAACAGGGGAATAATCCAGATCCAAGTCAGAGACCCATTCAAGGCACTTGACATGACCCTAAACCACTTACTCAGAAGGCTAAACAAGTCTACAATGGAATTGCTTCCATTTTTTGACTATACATTTAGTCCCCACTTTAGCAAGAGGATGGACTCAACGCAAACTCTTGGTAAAGGAGATCATAAATAACATATAATCTTATTGAAATCAAAAGGGACAAAGGAATCCTCAAGCCCCCAGGGACTTAAGTCTTTATCAACCCTAAGATCATGATAAGAGAGACATCACCAGTTAAGGAGAAAAAGAGGGAGGGTGTGATTACCTTGCCCAATGAGAACTTATGTCCCATTGTGAACCACACAAGGAAACAATGCAACTGGAAAGATGGAGTTGAACCACCTAGTGAATGTGGCTACTCACTAGTCAACCCATCAGGGAGATCCGGTCTTAAGGACACCTTCTGACCTTAAGGGATCAAAACATTGTAAATTTAAACTGGAGGGATCAAGAGATCATGTAAAGTAAAAAATTGTGCTTTAAGTATTAGTTTTTAATCCATAAAGGGAAAAAATTTTAAAAATATTTTGAAAGTGTGTGTGTGCAAAAAGTGAGTAGAGCATATGCCCCCATGTTAAAGTCATTACTAAAAATTTAATAGGAGTAACAGATTTAACGGAAACATAA
Organism: Thuja plicata; assembly: GCA_018584345.1. NCBI lineage: Eukaryota > Viridiplantae > Streptophyta > Pinopsida > Cupressales > Cupressaceae > Thuja > Thuja plicata. Next base: position 225,173 of record MU227763.1, read on the forward strand.
ACAACTCTACTGGTTATGTTTCCACTACGAGATGCCATCAAATGAAGACAAATCAAGGGAAATACCACATAAACATACAAAGAACACATAAGGGATCTACCTACTGTGGGTTCAGTATGATCATAGGATAATATGTATATATAGATATGATATTATTGCAAATGAATTGACATCATTCCCCAAAGAAAGTAGAACTAGAATCACAATGGATGAAAGAAAACTCAAGAGTTACGAAGAAGATTCTTTTCGGATCACAACATGGATACCAAAAAGAATCAGTGCTACCATGTCCCAGATCCAAGTGAACTACACAAGGAAAAAAATTTCAAACAATAGCGCAAGTACAACATAACATGAAAACAACCTATAGAAGAGTAAAGATACATATAGAGGAATTATACAACAGGTTTGATTCCTTTATCACCTTGCACCATCAAAGTAACAAGGGTCTTATAAAAGAGTCTAACAAACATTTAGCAAACACATTGCAGGAGAAGCACAATACAACATGCAAACACAGAAAAGGCTACCATGAAGGATAAGCCAATCAAACGCATTTCCTACTCTCCCCATCTCGATTTGTATCATTTAGAGAAGGTGGGAAACTCGCAAAAGAGACTATATCCAATATAGTATGAATAATAGCCAGTTCCAAACAAGGATCCTCTTGAGAATCACGTTTCTCGATACTAGGTGTAATTATCAATTGATTTGAAAGCATATGAGGTAAATCAGTATCAAGATCAATGGTCTCATATTCATCATCATGATCAATAGGATAATCAAGGGTATCCTCCTCATCAAGATTAATTAAAATAAGATCTAAGATGCAAATAGGATCATCATACTCATTCATCTTAACATCATTATGAACATTAACTTCTTCCAACACATCAGGCATAGGTTGGTCAAAAGAAGGTAAATAATTTTGAAGAATAGAAGCACAAGCCCTAGCATTAGCTCTATGCTTCTTACGACATTCATTAGCAGATTTATTACATTTTTCTTTATTTGACACATGTTGAGAACTAGGAGGAATAACAACTGGTTCCTTCACAGGTTCTATAGGAGGTTTGGTAGGATTCGCAGTAGACTGAGAAGCGACACTGGGAGGTTGAGTAATAGAGCTAGATGTAATGAATAAAGGAGGTATATAAGGAGTGGATAACATACCATTGTTAAGATATATCTGAGGCATGCTTAACTCAACAATCTTGCGATGTTTATAGGCTTGATATGAATAAAAAAGGTTGTCAGGGCAAGGAGGACATGAATTAGGTAATGAAGGCCAAACAAAAAAATCAAGAGTAGCACAATCTATAGGCCTATAAGGTTGATACAAACTATGATTAATCATTTTCACTTCTCCATTATGAATGAACTTAAGACATTTATGAATAGGAGAAGCAATAGCATGCATAGTAGTTATCCAAGGTAAACCAAATTTGACTTGAAATTGATCATAAGTAAAAACAAAAATTGAGGTAGTATCTACAACTTTACCACAAAGTTCAACACGCAAGTTAATAGAACCAAGTGTAGGATAGCGAAAACCATTACAAGGTTGGATCCATGCATATGGATCATAACAATCACGTTGTAGGTTTTTCATAAAAAAGTCTTCCTCGGTACTGACATTTATTAAAGATGTGGGATCAACAAGACAACCACACGTAGGTATCTTAGCAATCCTAGCATAAATATAAAGGGAACCATCGACAACCGTAATAGTCTCAGAATCATCAAATGTAATTGAAAGTTCCCTAGGTCATTTATCCTTAGTTTGTTTCTGAGGTTTAGGTGGAACTTGAAGTTGAGGTGGAGGTGAAGGATCTTGAACAGTAGGTTGAGATTAAATAGCGCACTCCACATGATTAACAATGTGATTAAGATCATCCATCTTTGAATCGTAAACAATATTCATAGAAGACGGTTGAGCGATGGTATTAGTATCATGTGTAGGTAAAGGATTCGTATAGATTTGAAGGTTTTGATTAGGAGGAGAGACATATTTGTTCCCATTACCATCAAAATTATCAATAGATAAAGAATTAGAATTGATTAAGTCTTGGACTTTATGCTTTAGAGAATAACATTTTTCAGTATCATGGCCATTCTGGCGATGGTATTGGAAAAACCTTTAGAATCAAAGGATTTTGATGCTATCGTGGTGGCTAGAAGAGGTCGAATAGGAGGAAAGGTATTCATATTAGCACTTAACAACCTACTCATAATAGAATGTAAAGATTCAGAGAGAGGAGTAAACATATGATTCATACGGAAAGTAGTGGATGCAGAAGTGGCATTGTTGGATGCAAAAACAACTTGATCAACAACGACATTTGTCTATTTATTAATCTTGACATAGTTGTTAGGTTTCTAAAACTTATTAGGATTAGGAGCAGCATCACTCTTATCAATTGGAACATGATCCATTGGAGTGTTTCTCTCAAATTGACTCACTTGTAATTGATAATGATGAAGTGCTGCACAAAGTTGTTGAAAAGAGGTAAATTTAGTAACCAAATCTTATCTCTAATATCCTTTTGTAAATTTGAAATAAACATATATTGAATATCAATATTAGGAACAAGATAAGAAATTTGAGCATTCAAATGCTTAAATCTACCAATAAAATCAGTCAATTTTTCCTTAATGTTTTGTTTACAATGCATTAAATTAGTTAAGGACACTTGTAGACCAATGTTATTTTGAAATTATTGAATGAAGGTATTAGTAAGTTTAGAAAAAGAATCAATAGAATAAGGAGGTAAAGAAAAATACCATTGCAAGGCCTTATCAAGAAAATTCCTAGCAAATAACTTAGCTAAAATCCTATGGTCATGAGAATAATCACTACAAAGGATTTGAAATGTTTTAACATGAGTAACAGGATCGCCTTTACCATTGTAATTCTCAAGAAGAGGCATATCAGCTTGCTGAGGGACAGTGGCATGAATAATGTCTAAGGATAAAGGACTACCCATGTCACATGTAGGAATGCTAAACTTGGATTGGGTTAAGGATGCAAGTTTTTGTTGTAAAGATGACACATTTTGAGCCAAACTAATAATTGTGGAATCATTAGAAGAAATAGGTGGCATAGAAATATTAGGAACACTAGGAAAAGTGTAGGAAGCAGCAGGAATGGAAGACACAACTGGTGGAACACTTGGAACCATAGTTGGAAGGGGATTGGAATAAGTAAAAGGCACACTGTGATATAAAGGTTGTGAGGTAGGTAGAGATATCGGTGGAACACTCACAAGAATAGATAAAATTGGGAGAGATATAGTCATCAAAGGAGGAGTGTAAGTAGGAATGCTAGGTAAAGGAACATAAGAAGTTCCCTCACTAGTGATAGGAGGAGTGAATCCTAGATCTTGAGCCTCTTATGCTAAAGGTTTAACATTCAAATGCACAATATGAGTGATACCACACAAGAGATTAATACCTTGATCACTATCACGAAGGAATTTCTTAGGAGCCTCTATAGCTTGGAGGGAATATTTATTATGGTTTTCTTGAATAAACCAATTTCCCATTTTATCAAGTTTGGTTGAATTTTTTGCACTTGTTCAGGAGGAACTCTTAAAGCATCACCTCATCATGAGATGAGTGAGAAGAGTTATGCTCCATAGAAGGATTGGAATCATGAGTGATCAAATTGTCATCCGGGATCCTAAGGAAAGGAGAGGAAGACTCGGGATCAAAGAAACCCATAAGTCTATGGCTTCTTCTAACTAGGATACTATAAGTAGGACTAGTGATGACATGCAACTGATTGAATGTTTGATAATGTTAAGTTGACGATGATGCAAGACATTAAATTAGTTGATGGTTTATATTTTCATTGATGTCAACTTAATATCATCTATACGGTCATGTACATAATGCATAAGACTTCAGAGAATCAATGGAACAAAGATTATACTTTCAGCAATGCATAAAAGTCAAGTATTCACTAAGTGACAGACAACACTGACGGAGTGCACACCATTGGTAAAGACAGAGAAAAAGATCATAGTGATACCCAACAAGTAGAAGACAGTGTTGCCCGACGAAGCAAAATCACAGGATGCCCGACGAATAGGAGACAGTGTTTCCCAACGGATGGAGATCCTGAAGCTAACTGGAGTTACACCGATGGAACTGGCAATTGTCACCGATGATGAACTGCAGAATTGACCGACAGAACAGAGAGTTCAGAAAATGAAAAAATATCTAGCTGGGAGAGCTTAGGGATAGACTTAACTGGTTGTTTTATTTGTTTTATTCGACCACAGTTAAGTAATTTATTTAAAGAAGATTTATAAAGTTGGCAAGAAGACAACTACGAGATAAAATAGGAGTTAAAGCCGTAAATCAAATTGGCTGGATTATTTTTCATGCCAAGAATCAAGAATCAAGAATTAAGAATTAAGGAATATCATGTCTATATAAGAGACAAGCATAATTCATTTCCAAAAAAAATAAATCAGATACACGAAAGGGGAGTGAATAGAAAGAGGATGCTAAAGAGAAACTGGTGAAGGATAAACTTCATACAGTCCTAATTAATCAAGCTGAGGAAGAGTTAAAGAATTCTGTAGACACTGACAAATAGTGAAGCACAGCATCACAGAGAAGAAAGTGTGGAGAAAAAGGAATTGAATTAATACATTGATCAAAGAGGTATTGTACTTAAATAGATCTGAAAATCTGCATTTCAAAGTTGCATTAGAAACAGGTCATAGTGTTTCAGTTTAATCATTGAAGCATCAAGTCTCTTAACAGAGAAGGACTTAATAGTATTCTATAATTGAGGTATATCCTAATAGATTGCCAAAAAGGTTTATTCATGAAAGTAGCATTGAAATTGCATAAAGCCTATTGACAGCCTAAGAAGAAGGTTGATTCAAGGATGGTAGCAAGATTTTCCTAAAGCCTATTGATAGTCCCAGTGGTTTTTTTCCCTTAACAGGGTTTCCACATTAAAATCCATGTGTTATGTGTGTATGGTTTATTAATTTATTGTTTTACATTTCACATATGCATTTCTGGATTGATTGGTATACTCTGCATATTTACTGAGTATCGGTAAATAAGTTTTACTTCTTATCGGTAATCAAGGAGAATAAGTACAGACAAGGTAAACTGACAGACAGTTAATTATTTCAAGGCATGCATCTTGTAGGGACTTAATAATCCGAGGTGTATTGATCAGTGGACTGAAGTTTAAAGGATAAATTTAGAGGCCACTGATTCACCCCCCACCCGCCCCCTCTCAGTTATTACTAACAATTGGTATCAGAGCTTGTGTGCTTAGAAGGAAGGTTTCAAGACCTAAGTAAAAGATTACAAGATGAACAAATGAGATGTGCCCAAGTTGAACAAAGACAACTTTGCTTCATGGCAAAGCAGGATAAGACTCCACTTATCAGGTATTGGCAATGATGTTACTCAATACTTAGATACTGAATATGTGTTGCCTACAGGACCATTTATAGTAGATCAATTAAGAGTGAAGCATTAGCATAACTGCATGGTTATAGAGATTTCTTCCTCACTCTTTGATGCTAAATTTGAAGATGTCAAAGATTGCAAAACTGCAAAAACAATGTGGGACAAATTGAAGCTTGTACATGGAGGTGATACAAATGTTTTGAGAGCCAAGGCAGAAAGCCTTAGAGGAAAGTTTGATGATCTAAGAATGAAAGAAGGTGAAAACATCATACAGTACAGCACAAGAATAAAAGAAATATTCAATGCTATACGAGGTGTTGGAGGTACACTTGAAGAGGAGACAAGCGTAAGTAAAATCTTAAGAACCTTATTACCTGCATATGCTATTAGAGTTTCTGCTATACAAGAAATGAGAGAAATAGAAAACAACATAGTTACTCTTGATAGCTTAATTGATAGACTGATTTCATTTGAGATGAATAACTTTGACAATAGTGTCTTACCAAGTTTAGAGTCTGCACTTAAATCTTCTATGAGAATAAGAAAATCTAGTCAGAGACACTCACCTAGAAGAGAAAGTGAAAGTGAAAGCGAAGAAGAAGATCTAGATGAAATAGAAGCCCTCATGGCAAGAAGAATGCAAAGAGGTAGAGGTAAATACAAAGGCAAGTTACCACTTGTATGCTTTAATTGTAAAGAGATTGGACACTTTGCTGCAAGATGTCCTAACAGAAGAAAAGATGATAGATATTTTGAGAAAAAATCTGACAGAGGTGATAACAAAGATTACAGAGGTTACCGACGATCAGAAAGAAAGGATACCCAAGACTACAAGGATAAAGGCAAGAAGGCTAGCTACCTAGCTGCTTGCAAAGATGAAGATACTGACACCGAACCATATGATGACATCGAGATAGTATTTTTAGCTGTGAAGGATTATTCAGATGAAGATGAAAGGTATGAAGAAATTGCATTCATATCTAAGGTTAGTAAGAATGATGTCTAGATTATAGATAGTGGCTACACTCACCATATGACCGGTGACAAAGAAAAATTTAATACTTTTGAGTATTATAATGGTGGTACAGTAAGAATGGGAAATGATACACCTTGTCCAGTTGAAGGTAAAGGAAAAATAATGATGAATAACCTAATTAAATGTGAGAAAGCTTATTGGGTAAATGGATTGAATTATAATCTGTTGAGTGTTTCTCAGTTGAATAATTCAGGTCATAGAGTATCATTTGAAAACAAGAAGGCAAAGATTTTCAATAAATCAGGAAAACTGATTGGTACCAGTGAACAAACTAAAGGTAACTTATTCTATCTGAATGACACTAACCTCACTTGCTTTATGACTAGAAACGAAGACATATGGTTGTGGCACAAAATATTGTCATGTGAATTTTGACAACATGATGGAAATAAGCAGAAAAAAAAGTGTAAGAGGCTTACTGACGATGACAAAGCCAGACAACATCATGTGCAAAAATTGTCAAAAAGGTAAAATGACAAAGTCTTGTTTCAAAAGTAAAACTCCTACATTTGATGATATTCTAGAATTAGTCCATATTGATTTATGTGGACCTATGAGGACAAAGAGTTATTATGGAGATAGATATTTTATTCTCTTTGTTGATGATTACTCTAGAATGATGACAGACATGTTTCTAAAAGAAAAATCTGAAGCATTCAAGATG
>MU227763.1:232367-250581 GCA_018584345.1 Thuja plicata
AAAATCTGAAGCATTCAAGATGTTTAAATGGTATAAGGCTATGGTAGAAAAAAAAAGTGGTAAGGATCTGAAATGTTTGAGATCAGATAGAGGAGGAGAATTTATATCAGATGAATTCACTAATTTCATTAATGAGCATGGTATAAAAAGACAGGTTTTCGCACCAAGAACACCATAGAAAAATGAGATTACTGAGAGAAGAAACAGATCAATAGTTGATTGTGCAAGAACATTGATGATCGAGAAAGACATCACCCAGATTTTCTGGAGGGAAGCTATTAGCACTGCTATTTATACACTTAATAGAGTACAATTGAAGGACACAAAGAAGACTCCTTATGAGCTATGGTATGGTAAAACACACAATGTAAGTTACTTCAAAATCTTTGGTAGTCAATGTTATGTCTTGAAAGATGATAGAAATGGAAAGCTTGATGCCAAAAGTGATGAAGGTATTTTTCTTGGGTATTCTACCAAAAGAAAAGCTTTTAAATGTCTAATCAAGGCTTCTAACAAAATAGTTGAAAGTGAAAATGTAAAGATTGATGAATTTGCAGAAAAGAATGAGCTAGAAAGCACAAAAGAACCAGAAGACTACGACAAGTTTGTATATTATGAAGAACCCATAACTCTACCCGAGCAATAGTGCTTAAATCTAGAACAACAAAATGTTGCAACCGACGGTCAGAATGTTGTTACTGACAGTCAGGATAATGATCAAAATAATGTGCAAGGTAAAGAAGATCAAGTTGATACACAAAGAGTTGTACCTATACTTGCAAGGTATGTAAGAAGGAACCATCCACAGGACTAGATCATAGGAGATAAGAAAGTTGGTACAAGAATAAGAAGTAAGTTTTTAAACTCAAATTGTTTAATTTGTGAGTTTGAGCCAAAATCTGTCAATGCTGCACTAGATAATGAAGAATGGATAAGTGCTATGAATGATGGGATTGAACAGATTGAGAAGAACAAAACATGGTCACTTGTGCCAAGACCAGATGACAAGAATGTCATCGGTACTAAATGGATATTCAGGAATAAGCTAAACGAGAATGGAGAAATCACAAGGAACAAAGCAAGACTAGTATGTAAGGGGTATGCACAAGAGGAAGGTATAGACTATGGAGAAACTTTTGCACCCGTTGCTAGGCTAGAAGGAGTAAGAATACTACTTGCTTATGCTGCATATAAAAGATTCAAAGTATATCAAATGGATGTCCAGTTAGCATTTCTAAATGGAATTCTTGAAGAAGAGGTATACATTGAACAACCAGAAGGGTTTGTGGATCCAGACAAGAGGAACATGGTATGTAGACTTCACAAAGCCTTTTATGGATTGAAACAAGCTCCCAAAGCCTGGTATGAATGAATTCATTCCTATCTAATAAGTATTGGATTCATAAGGACTAGTAAAAATAGTAATCTTTATTTGAAAGAAGATACTAATGCTAACACTTTGATTTCTGAAATATTTGTTGATGACATCATATTTGGGGGCAATGATGTGCTATGCAAATCATTTGCTGATGAAATGAGCAAAGAGTTTGAGATGTCTATGTTTGGAGAGATCAAGTTCTTTCTTGGTCTATAGATCATTCAACAAAGTGAAGGTATTTTCATTACACAGTCCAAATACATCAAAGAGGTCCTGAAAATATTCAAGATGGAAGATTCCAAACCTGTTGGAACACCGATGGCTACTGGATGAAAATTAACAAAGGAAGATAAGACAACAAAGGTAAATCAGACTTTGTACAGATCAATGATAGGAAAATTCATGTATGTTGTACACACTAGACTAGATATTGCACATGCAGTAGGAATTGTTGCTAGATTTTCTGCTAACCCTAGGGAATCACATATGACTGCTGTGAAGAGAATATTAAGATATTTGAAGATTACTGAGGAATTTGGCTTATGGTATAGAAGAGAAGGCAAATTTGAACTAAAAGTGTTTACCAACATTGATTGGGCTAGAAATCTTGATGACCATAAGAGCACAACTAGAGGAGCATTCTTTATGGGTGACAGACTTGTCACATGGATTAGCAAGAAGCACGGATGCATCTCTCAGTCTACTACAGAAGTAGAATATGTTGATGCTGCTACAAACTGCTCAAATATTGCATGGATCAAACAGTTGCTGGAAGGTATGCATATGAAGATCTCAGAACCAGTGATTATCGATTGTGATAAAACCAGTGCAATAAACATTTCCAAGAATCCATTCATGCATGCAAATACTAAACACATTGCCATCAAGTATCATTATTTAACAGAACAAGTTCAAGAAAAAGAGGTGATACTTGAATATGTGCAATCAAAAGAATAATTAGCTAATATATTCACCAAGCCACTGCCCAAGGATACATTTGAGTACATGAGAAAGAGACTAGGGGTCAAACCCATGTCTACCAGCCAGGAAAGGACTGAAGGCTGCATCAACCATATATTATAAGAATATCATTCATGATTGATGCAAGAAAAAGATGAACTTCAAAGCTAAATCTATATACAAAAAGGTATATATCAGAAATGAGCACCAGAGCATATTGTTGTATTGATGATGGATAAGAAAAATTCAAGGAATATATTATGGATAGAAGAAAATAATTGTTTAACATGAATGTCAGATATTTGTAAAATATTTATTTGGCATTATTGTCAAAGGGAGAGAATGTACCCATATTATCATTAGAAACTATTCATTATCAAATTACTCCAAAAAGGGAGAGATCATATCCATAGGGAGAGAATTTGTATAAAATTTGCAAACAAAAGACAAAGACATTAAAGAAGAAGAACGGTCAAAAGAGAGAAATTGACACAAACAGAGGACACAACACATCAGAAGAAGAAACAAAGAAAGCTGCAAGAATCAAATCTAAGCTAACATAGAGCTTACCGGTGGTCAGACATTTTTATCAGTTATAAAAAAAAAATGTGTTTGGTAATTTGATGAATCTCAACAATTGTATTTCATATTGTATTAGAAATAGTATAGTGTGATAATATAGTATGTTGCCATCAATGCCAATGGGAGAGATTAATGACATGCAACTGATTGAATGTTTGATAATGTTAAGTTGAAGATGATGCAAGACATTAAATTAGTTAATGGCTTATATTTTCATTGATGTCAACTTAATATCATCTGTACAGTCATGTACATAATGCAGAAGACTTTAGAGAATCAATGGAACAAAGATTATGCTTTCAGCAATGCATAAAAGTCAAGTATTCACTAAGTGATAGATAACACCGACAGAGTGCACACCATCAGTAAAGACAGAGAAAAAGATCACAGTGATACCCAACGAGCAGAAGACAGTGTTGCCCGACGAAGCAGAATCATAGGATGCCCGACGAATAGGAGACAGTGTTTCCCGATAGACGGAGATCCCAAAGCTAACTGGAGTTACACCGATGAAACTAGTAGTTGTCACCGATGATGAACTACAAAATTGACTGACAGAACAGAGAGTTCAAAAAATGACAAAATATCTAGCTGGTAGAGCTTAGGGATAGACTTAACTGGTTGTTTTATTTGTTTTATTTGACCACAATTAAGTAATTGATTTAAAAAAGATTTATACAGTTGGCAAGAAGATAACTATGAGATAAATCAGGAGTTAAAGCTATAAATCAAATTGGCTGGATTGTTTTTCATGCCAATAGTCAAGAATTAAGGAATATCATGTCTATATAAGAGAAAAGCATAATTCATTTCCAAAAAAAAGAAATCAGATACACAGAAGGGGAGTGAATAGAAAGAGGATGCTAAAGAGAAATTGATGAAGGATAAACTTCATACAGTCCTAATCAATCAAGCTGAGGAAGAGCTAAAGAGTTCTGAAGACACCGACGAATAGTGAAGCATAACATCATAGAGCAGATAGTGTGGAGCAAAAGGAATTGAATTGATACATTGATCAGATAGGTATTGTACTTAAATAGATCTAAAAATCTGTAATTCAAAGTTGCATTAGAAACAGGTCATAGTGTTTCAGTTTAACCATTAAAGCATCAAGTCTCTTAACAGAGCAGGACTTAACAGTCTTCTATAATTGAGGTATATCCTAATAGATTTCCAAAAAGGTTGATTCATGAAAGTAGCATTGAATTTGCATAAAGCCTATTGACAGCCTAAGAAGAAGGTTGATTCAAGGATGGTAGCAAGATTTGCCTAAAGCCTATTGACAGTCTAAGAAGAAGGTTGATTCAAGGATGATAGAAAGATAGATGCCAGATACTAAGTGACAACCTATATAAAAAAAAAATCCTCTAACAAGGTCGCACTTAACAGTGTGTTTGTAACCTTTAACAGGGTTGGCTCCTAACAGGGCTCACTTCAGAAGAGTGAAAATTTGGGGTACCGGTCTGATAGGGAGACTCCTTTGTAACCTTCTGAACTTACTTGAACTCTTCTTAGGTCTCTCCTAGGACCTCTAGGGCTTCCTCAATCCACCCTCTAATTCTTGGAAAGAACCAATTCTTCCCCTCCAACCAAGAGTCTACCTATCTTGTCAGGTTCACCATTCTTGTGTTCTACAAGAACTTTCCTCCCTTAATGACTCCAAGCCCTAATCTTAGTTTTGGATTTGCAAGAGGGTCAGGGCTTCAATCAACTCCATTCTTGGATTGAAAACTAGGTTTGAAGCCACCAAGTTGAGCCATTTCTCCATCGCTTCCTTACTTCCTATCTTCTAGGCCTTGTAGCCTTTTCCACCAATTAGGCCTCCTAAAATGTAGGACAACATTTTTTCAGGAAAAAACCTTCAAAGGACCCCCAAATCTCTTTTAGTAGTTTGTAAGTAAAGAAAAAACCCACAAGGATTTTCTAGGTCTCAGGGTCTGACACTGTCCGTACACCATGTTTCTAGAATATGGCTTCTTTCTTATTTTTGGACCAGTTTTAGGTCTTTGGCTTCAAAAATTGGTAAGTTGATGTCTTGGGCACTCCACCACATCACTGAATACCTGCATAACATCACACATGACATCCATGGAATTCTTGTCTCATGACATTAACCTCCTACAATTTAAAGCCATCTGCTACTTGATCTTCCTAACCGGGCTATTCATTCAGCTCGCTTAGGGAAAGATCCTAGCAAACACTTTCAGAGCTCCTCCTTCTAGATTCTCAAAGCTCCATGGACCTAGTATCCATCCCCAAGTGTCCATATAGAACCAATGGTGGAAAGTGGAGTTAGGTCCACATCTTTACTTCTCAGTCAGAACTGGACAACAAACAGTCTAAAACAAAAGAATTTTTAAACTATAAAAGAAAAGCAACTAAAAAAAAAATACCTACTGAAAGAGATTTACAACATGCCCAAAAATGGCCTCCAATGATCATAGACCCTAATCTAATCCATACAACACAAGAAAAACACCAAATCCTTCAATGATGTTGCTCTTTCATTCAAAAATGCTCTTGGCTCCAAAAACATAGAATCCGTACAATGTCCTTCCACTTCTCAATTTAGGGTTTTTCAGCCTTATATATGCTTAGCACACATTTTCCACTCCTTGGATGGGTGCGAAGAAAATTTTAACTTCGAAACCCTCTAGACAATAAAATGTTGTCAGCAACTTTTAAAGTTGCTAATGTTGCATAGCAACATTTTTACATTTTTTTCAACTTACACTTTTTAAGTGTTTTTCCACCAATCTAACTTATCTAACCTTAGCTAGACCACCTAGGGTAACCAAGGACCTTAAGAACCTCTATGAAATCACCTTGACATTTGATGACATCATCAATTACAATTAACTAAATAGAGCCAAAAAGAGCTATTTTCTCATGACATGAAGCATAAAATGAAACCTACCTAAAACACTCTTGGTCCACATGACCTTATGTATTTACATTGCCCTACAAGAGGGTCTCTCACACACTTACACACCCCAAAATTGCATGAGACCACCAACTTACTGGTTTCTCAAAGGTGCTCCTACACCACGGTCCCAGTGGTTTTTTTTCCCTTAACAGGGTTTCCACGTTAAAATCCATGTGTTATGTGTGTATGGTTTATTACTTTATTGTTTTACATTTCACATATGCATTTTTGGATTGATTGGTATACTCTGCATATTTACTGAGTATCGGTAAATAAGTTTTACTGCTTATCAGTAATCAAGGAGAATAAGGACAGACAAGGTAAACTGACAGACAGTTAATTATTTCGAGGCATGCATCTTGTAGGGACTTAATAATCTGAGGTGTATTGATCGGTGGATTAAAGTTTAAAGGATAAATTTAGAGGCCACTGATTCACACCCCCCTTCCCCCCTCTCAGTTATTACTAACAACTAGAAATGGTAAAGATCATACACCAATGCAATGCAAATGAACTAATTTAGGAAACAGAAGATTTTGATTTTTAATTTTTGAAATGTAAATGAAAGAACATAAAAGAAAGCTAATCTAATATGCATGCAAGATCTAACATAAAAGATGTAAATCTAACACCAAAAAGAAAGAGTTGTCTATCGCGGGTTCACCAAAATGTAAGATATAAAATGTATTACATTTAAAAAGGAATGGGGGTAAATAAGATACTCCCCTTTTATCCTTAGATACACAAATGAAGGATCCAAATTGATTAACTCCAAAGGAAGGATCAATGCATAAATGAATCAATCATTTGGTGATAAGAGCAAAGAAGATCTTAAATTCCCTTTTATAGGAAAGAATGTGTGATAGATCTAGAAAGATTAAGAACTTTAATTGAAATGAATAGGAGAAAAGTACTAACCTTGAGATATTACAGATCTGAATAATTTTGGTTTCAGGGTTCTGCACCTAGTTTTTGGAAAATTTGAGACCAAATCTAGAATAGAAATACAGAAACAAACAAAACCCAGAAATCTTTTTCTGTTCTGACATAGTTCTGATTTTGACCCTCAAGTCAATGTCACCATTGACCCAGAATTTACAATTTTGACCTAGGGAAGAATCGACCTAAAAAGTCTATGACAGGAAATCTGTTTCCAGATCCCAATGTTGGAGATTTGCTTCTGTGCAAATAATTGACTGTATGTTTGTCATTGATGACAACATATAGTATATAGCAGTGAAATGTATTCAGTTTTCAGTATAGACATATGAAAGCCTTGCATGGTTGTGTTTATGTTTCAAACATAGTTACTACACCATGTACATTCACACAGAGTCAAATATGTAGTTTCAGTTGAGTTATGTTAATCTGTTGTGGCAGTTACAATTTCTGGAGATTATCTATTAAGAGCCGACGTAATTACATATTTCTTGAGTTGTGCTTATCTTTGGGATATGCATGTTTGTATTCATTTTTAGTTATGAGTTAACAATAATTATCTAAAGGTGCTAAACATGTTCTAATAGAAGCGGGATGATTGAGTCAATTTGGTAGAGCCAACTATGTGAAGCGTCACATCTATTTAGTTTGCCTTGTGTGGTTCTAATCAAGTTGCATGCTTGATTTGGCCGACTAAGATCACACCTTTTAGGGAAGATACTTATAGTAGTTCATTTGGTGAACGCTAAGTGTGAATGATAATAGGAGAGACAAAAAAGTATAGAACAAAATGTCCATTGTTTTGGGATAGTAAAGACATTTCATTCATCAAGAAAAGATCTATGTGAAGAATAAGTGAAAGAATACAATACACTGGAACTGATCAAGACAACAAGTCTACTCAAACAGTTCATTTATCAGATATAGTGCATATCTATTTTACTGAAGGTTGCAGCCTTCATTATTTTAGCAGTGACCTTTTGGACAGTGAGTCCTCACCCCTAACAGGGTTACTTGTAAAAGACTACTAATAGGGTCAGACCCTTAACCAGGTCACTGTACTTATTGGATTGTAAAGAACAACTCCTAATAGGGTTGCAAGATCTTCTAATAGAGATAATTATACTTAAGTATAGTTCTTTGTGGGTGCTAATTCCCACCAGGGTTTTTACCTATTTGGTTTCCCTGTAACCAAAATTGTTGTGTACTATCTTGTGTTATCTGAATGTGTTAATGATTAATGTTGTTCTGTAATTAATTGAAGAAAAGAATTAAACTAGCTGATAACTGATTCACCCCCCCTCTCAGTTATCCTTTGGGACTATTCCAACAATTAGTATAAGATCCAAGTGCCTTGGAGAGAAATCCTAACAGATTAAGGTAGATCAAATGCTGTACTTTAGGAAAGAGAGTCTTAGGTTTGATGGAGAGAACTATCTTGACTAGAAGAACATAATGATAACACATCTTCAGTGCTTTGGTTTTGAGATCTATGAGATTTCCAATCATGCAATTGATGTTCCTAGCTTGAAACACCTTGCAAAAGAAGACTCTACAATCAAACAAAAAGAAGTATTCACTCAAAATGCAATTGCCAAGGAAGCCCTAATCAATGCCCTATCTGACGGTGAATTTTCTGAGATCAAGAACGCAAAAAAAACATATTCAATCTGGAAATACTTAGAAGATATGTTTGAAGGAGACATCCAAGAAAAGAATGTGTGTAGAAAAACATGGAAGGAAAGATACAATAATTTAGAAATGCTACCTGAAGAGAACATCAGAGCTTACAATCAAAGGATTAATGAAGCAGTATAAGGTATCAGGAACAATGGTGGACAAATTTTAGAGGATGATATAATGGACAAACTGATGACCACATTGACAATAGACTATGAGAGCAAGATAAATATCCTAGATGAGACTATGAAATTTTCAAAAGACTTCAAGAGAGAGACTTTGATTAGCAAAATATTTGCATTTGAGATATCAAGATTGAAGACAAAACCTAAAATGAAAATAGCTTTCAAAGCCTCAGTCCATGGTAAGAAATCTTTAAGCACCTCTAATAATAATGAGAAAGAAGAAGTTGATACTGAACTACAAGAAATCATTACTATGGTTGCCAAGAAGGAAAGAAAAGGTAAAGGGAAATATGAAGGACAACTACCATTCAAATGTTTTTCATGCAACAAATTTGGCCACTTTGCATCCAAGTGTCCTACAAGAGTCAAGAATTTCATATCAGATTACAAGCCCAAATACACTAAGGAATGCTATCATGCTGAAGATGGTGTAACTGATGATGATTCAGGAGAAGATGAAATTGGATTTTTTTCCATTAAAGACATTGATAAAATGCTTGAGGAGATGGACATTGAAGATGAAACAGAAGCACAAGAGTTAGCAATAGTTTCCAAAGCAGACATCAGAACAGACTGGATCATAGACAGCGGGTGTTCACATCACATGACAGGTGACAAAGACAAGTTTGTACATCTAGATAAGTATAAAGGTGGCATGGTAAGATTTGGAGATAATACTCCCAAACCTGTCATAGGCAGGGGATCTATCACCTTAGATGGAAACAACAAAATAGATGATGTTCTTTATGTTGATGGTTTACATCATAACTTACTAAGTGTTGGATAACTGCTAGATAAAGGATATCAGTTGGAATTCAAGAACAACAACTGTATTATCAACAACAAAGAAGGAGACATGATTGCATCATGCTCAAAGACCAAAGGTAATTTCTTTCAACTCAACTCTGAAGTAAGTTTTTTTGTTGCAAAAGTGGATGACAAATGGCTATGGCACAAGAGACTTTGTCATATCAATTTTGACAACATAGTAAAGATAAGTAATGTAAAGGCAGTAAGAGACCTTCCAAGTATTGCAAGACTAGTTGATACTATGTGTAGGGAATGTGTGATGGGGAAGCATGTGAGGACCTCATTCAGGATTAAACAGAACTCTATAGAGAGAAAATTAGATATGATACATACAGACCTATGTGGACCTACTCAAACAAGATCATACAATGGAGAAGTTATTTTATTTTGTTTGTTGATGATTTCTCAAGGATGATGTGGGTTGCGTTCTTAAAAGACAAATCTGAAGATTTTGAGAAGTTCAAAGTATTCAAAGCTAAGGTTGAAAATGAATCTGGATTAAAGGTAAAATGTCTGAGATCAGATAGAGGAGGAGAATTCACCTCTGACCAGTTTTATGATTACCGCGAAGAACATGGAATCAAAAGATAGTTAAGTGCACCTAGAACCCCTCAGCAAAATGGGATTGTAGAAAGAAGGAAAAGGATAATACTTGACACAGCATGCACTATCATGATTGAAGGAAAATTTCCCCATACCTATTGGAGAGATGTGGTCAATATAGGATTCAATACTATTAATAGAATCCAATTAAGGTCAGGCGTAGATAAGACACCTTATGAGCTTTGGTTTGGTAATGTACCTACTGTAAAATACTTTAAAATCTTTGGAAGCAAGTGCTACATCAAGAGAGATGATAGTATTGGCAAGTTTGATGCTAGAAGCGATGAAGGTATTATTCTTGGTTACTCTACAAAAAGCAAAGCCTATAGATGTTTTAATCTAAGATTAAAGAAGATCACTGAAACTACTCATGTAAAGATTGATGAGAAATTTATGATTAAAAAAAGATACTATGAATGTGTTCCCATGATTGAAGATGAACCCAGACCTATTAGTAAGGACACAGTTATTGAGGAAATGTTTGACTATATTGATGCTTCATGCAACAATCCTGAACCAAGTCAAGAAGAATCACAGATTACAGATGAGAGTGTCACTCCTAAAAACTCAAAATACACATCTAAATACCACTCTAAGGAAGACCACAACGCTAAAGTATTAACAAGATCCAGAGAAAAAGGTTCAACCGTTAATGAAGAGGTATGCTTACTTTCTCATATTGAACCCTTAAGTGTTGAAGATGCGTGCAATGATTCAGATTGGCAAAGTGCTATGCAAGAAGAATTGGACCAGATAATCAAGAATGATACATGGGAACTGGTCCCTAGACCTCATGACAAGAATGTGATTGGAACAAAGTGGATATTCGGGAACAAGATGAATGAAGAAGGTACAGTGGTAAGAAACAAAGCAAGAATGGTATGTAAAGGATATGCGCAGAGAGAAGGAATAGACTACACTGATACATTTTCCCCTGTTAGCAGACTGGAAGCTATCAAGTTGTTTCTGGCCTATGCAACATTCAAGAACTTTAAATTATGTCAAATGAATGTCAAGTCAGCTTTTCTGAACGGGGACTTGAAGGAAGAAGTTTACATAGAACAGCCTGAAGGGTTTAATCTATCAGACAAACCAAACATGGTATGCAGACTAAAGAAAGCACTTTATGGACTTAAATAGGCCCCAAGAGCATGGTATGAGAGACTTGATGGTTACTTAACAAAGATAGGATTCAAAAAGGGAGCAACAGATTGTAACCTATTCATAAGAGAGACAGATGAAGGATTACTACTTGTTATTTTTGTTGATGAAATTATCTTTGGAGGTAATGACAAGCTTAGTGCAAAATTTGCCAAAGAAATGCAAAGTGAGTTTGAAATGAGCATGATTGGACCTATCAAATATTTTTTAGGATTGAATGTAAAACAAACAGACAAAGGCATATTTATAAATCAGTCTAAGTATGAAGACTTTCAAAATGGAAGATTGCAAACGAATAAGTACCCCCATGATAATAGGAAGCAAGCTTTCTAAATATGATGATTCCACAACAGTTGACAAGACACTATACAAGTCTATGATTGGAAAACTCATATATCTTACTCAATCTAGACTAGATATTTCCAATGCAGTTGCCATTTTTGGAAGATTTGTAGCTGAACCTAAACAAAATCACCTAATGGAAATAAAAAGAATATTCAGATACTTTAAAGGGACTATAGACTATGGTTTATGGTATCCTAACTCAGAGAACATACAACTTCATGTGTACACAGATGTAGGTTGGGTAGGTTGTGTTGATGACAGGAAGAGTACCTCAGGAGGAGTAGTATTTCTTGGAGACAGGTTGGTTGCTTGGACAAGCAAGAACAACAACTGTATCTCTCAGTCGACAATAGAAGTTGAGTATGTTGCAGCAACACTGAATTTTTCAATAATAGTTTGGATCAAACAGATGATTAAAGATTTTGGTATTCAGATTGCTTATCCTATTGTTATCCACTGTGATAACACTAGCACTATCAATATGTCAAAGAACCCTGTGATGCACGCAAAGACAAAACACATTGAGATCAAATACCACTTTCTAAGAGAAAAAGTTGCAGACAGAGAAGTAAAGTTGGATTATGTGAGCACTAAAGAATAGTTAGCAGATATTTTTACAAAGCCTTTATCAAAAGATACCTTTGAGTATCTCAAGGAGAAGCTGGGAGTAATTCCCATTTCCTGAGTCTGATTCAAATTTGCAGCAAAGAACATCAGTCCTTGGTGATTAATGAATAGTTGACTACTCTACTTTTGGAGTAGTACCTATGCTTCATGATGTTTGGCACCCTTTGCCATTGATGTCAAAGGGGGAGTATTAGTAAGGGGGAGCATATACTCTGGGGGAGTATATAGTCATGAAAATAAAAACATTCAGAAGAGAGGCAATAGTAAAGAGGAACCCTTGATGAGGATATTGAGAAGATTGTAAAAATAAGGAGGATACTTTGGGTTGATGGTGTTTTTCATATCATATGTTTCCATCAATGTCAAAGGGGGAGATTGTTGGAGATTTGCTTCTATGCAAATAATTGACTGTATGTTTGTCATTGATGACAACATATAGTATATAGCAATGAACTATATTCAATTTTCAGTATAGACATATGAAAGCCTTGCATGGTTGTGTTTATGTTTCAGACATAGTTACTAGACCATGTACATTCATGCAAAGTTAGATATGGAGTTTCAGTTGAGTTATGTTAATCTATTGTGGTAGATACAATTTTTGGAGATTATCTATTAAGAGCCGATGTAATTACATTATTTCTTGAGTTGCACTTATCTGCAGGATATGCGTGTTTGTATTCATGTTTAGTTATGATTTAAAAATAATTATCTAAAGGTGCTAAACATGTTCTAACAAAAGCGGGATGATTGAGTCAATTTGGTAGAGCCAATTATGTGAAGCGTCATGTCTATTCAGTTTGAGTTGCGTGGTTCTAATCAAGTTGTGTGCTTGATTTGGCCGACTAAAGAAGTATTGAAGGGACTCCTAAAAGATGACTAAGATCACACCTTTTGGGGAAGATACTTATAGTAGTTCATTTGGTGAGTGCTAAGTGTGAATGACAAGAGGAGAGACATAAAAAGTACAAAATAGAATGTCCATTTTTTTGGGACAGTAAAGATATTTCAATCATCAAGAAAAGATCTATGTGAAGAAGAAGTGAAAGTATACAATACACTGGAACTAATCAAGACAGCAGGTCTACTCAAATAGTTCATTTATCAAATATAGTGCATATCTTTTTTACTGAAGGCTGTAGCCTTCATCATTTTAGCAGTGAGCTTTTGGATAGTGAGTCCTCACACCTAATAGGGTTACTTGTAAAAGAATCCTAATAGGGTTAGACCCTTAACCAGGTCACTGTACTTATTGCATTGTAAATAAAAACTCCTAATAGGGTTGCAAGATCTTCTAATAGGTATAATTATACTCAAGTACAGTTCTTTGTGGGTGCTAATTCCCAATGGGGTTTTTACCTATTTGGTTTCCCCGTAACCAAAATTGTTGTGTACTATCTTGTGTTATCTGAATGTGTTAATGATTAATGTTGTTCTATAATTAATTGAAGAAAAGAATTAAACTAGTTGATAACTGATTCAGCCCCCCCTCTCAGTTATCCTTTGGGACTATTCTAACACTCGAAAGTTTGCCGAAAAGGGTATCCAAATCTGCACTCCGATCTGTTGTTCCGCACCTATACCTGCAAGAAAAATGGATTTTTTTGTTGGGGGGGAGGGGTTTTCCTTGGTAAAACCCCTCTTTTGGGATTAACCTCAAAGTATAATTTAAATTTCATAAGTAAAACAAAGTAAATAAACAAATTCACCTTGCTTGTAGAAGCCCTTGTGGCAGATTCAAATCCGTGGATCAACAATTATGCGTGAACCAAATGGATGTAGAATGTAGGATGTCTCAAACCAATTTCTTGTAAATCTTCAACACCAATCTTGAATGGATATTTGAATAGGAAGAGGCTTGGAGGAATGTGGATGAAGAAATCTTCAACAAGAGGGCTCCATAGAACTTGAATCCTTCAATGGCTACCATTGGATATTCTTGATGAATTGAGTGCTTGAGGGATGCTTGAATTCTTGACAATGGATGAATGCTTCAATGGCTACTTGGCTTGCTTCAAATATTTATTCTTCACCTTTGGATTTCACTCTTCAAGTCTTCAAGTCCTTGTCTTAGATTGCTCTTGCTTATGGTTATCAAGTCTTAGAGAAAATGAGAGGAGAAAGCTTCCTTATATATGAATCTAGGGCACAATCTTCTAGAGACCTATACCCCTATAAGAGGACCTATATTAAATATAATTTAAGAATTGTTGCTCTGAAGACCGAAACAGCCGACCAGGAAGCGAGAATTAATTATTTCCAAAGCCCAACATCCGGAAACCCCAAAAAATTGAAATATAGAACTTAGGTCAGAAAACTAGGTCGAGGTCGAGGTCGACATTGACCCTGAGGTCAAAATCCCAGTTTACAGCTTAAGGTGTTAGAAACAAGCTGGAAAAAGTGGAAATGGGGCAGAACAGGGGAAAAATCTAGATCCAAGTCAAAGACCCATTCAAGGTGATTGACATGACCCCAAACCACTTACTTGGAAGGCTAAACTAGTCTACAATGGAAGTGCTTCCATTTTCTGACTATACAGAAGGATCCCAAAATGAGGGAGGTAGCTTTGTATTTATACCTCTTCAAGCCATTTCAAGGCTCAAGAGTCAAATTAGGTTGGCATAGATTTTAGAATCTTACTTAAAATCACAATACAAAACTCCAATTCAAATTTGGGCCCACATTAGTGTGATAAGGGCGAATTTAGATGATAGGGTCATAAAATTTATGACACGCTCTACCCAGGTCACCCTAGTCGAGGCAAAAATGGCTCAAATTTTAATCTTTGATTTAAAAAATAGTAGCACACCTATAATTAAGGGCCCTCATTAAATAAAGGACTCAAATATGTGGAAGAATGAAAAAACACTAAAATGGGTGCCAAATAAACATAAATTATACACCTTAGCAAGGTGCTTACAATTTAGGACACTACAATTTTATGGTTTCAAACAAGCCCCTAGGGCTTGGTGTCAGAAGATCAACTTTTTTCCACTCTATTCCAATTTCACTCATTTCCATTCCAATCCCCAAGTCAAAACTTAACAATACGAGGGATATATTTATATATTGGTTTTGTATCTAGATTACTTTATTCTTATAGGTAGCTCTCTCTCCATGATTCAAAGTTTTTAGTGACCATTTATGGAGCATTTTGATATGGTAGGATCTTGGACATTTGCAATGTTTCCTTAGACGTTGGGTTATTTTTTTCCAATGGGATTTATATTTATCAAAAAAATTATGCTCTTAGCATGATTCAGAGGTTTGGGATGCTCGATTCTAAGCTTGCCCCCATACCCTTCTAGTCACATGTTTTTTTCTACCAGCTCTTCTTCTTCTCCTATAGTTGATTCCCTATTGTATAGGAAGTTGGTTGGTAGTCTTTTGTACCTAACACATATGTGTCCTAGTCTTTCATTTGTTGTTGGATTAGTCTCTTATTTTTATCATGATCCACACGAGATTCTTTGGAAGGATTTCAAACGCAAGTTGAGGTACATACAATGAACCACATATTTTAGCACTGACCACTCATCAAGAGACTCTCGTGGTGTTGGCTTCATAGATTAAGATAGGGTGGGTGATTCCAATGACTAAAAGTCTACTTTTGGCTTTATTTTTTAAATTGATTTGGGTCTTATTGCATGGTCTTGCAAGAAGTATTCTGGTGTTATATTATCATCTACAAAGGATGGGTAGTAAATAATAATTCTTGCTACCCTAGAGGTTTTATGGATTTTTCAATTAATGATAGAGTTTGGTTTTCCACCTGATGGTCCCACTATTCTTTTGTGTGACAAAAACAGTTTCATTCACATTTTCTTGCAGCCTAGTGGAGAACTAAAGGACTAAGCACATTTATATCCATATACAGTTCATTTTGTAGTTGATTTAGGATGGTGTTCTCAACTTGGACTATATTTCAATAGAGGTGCAGATTGTCAACATCTTCACTAAGCCTTTGGAATCTCCACGGTATCTTCAATTTAATTTTATTGTTTTGTAAAGGTAATGTTTCCTTGGGGGGGTATTTATAAGGCCTTCATTTATTTTGAATTAAATATTTCTTTCATGTAGTGCATCTCTCACTTTTGGAGAGGATTTTTTTCCCACATGGTTTTTCTCCCTTTTTGTGCTTTGAGATGCTTTCATTGTACATGGGTACCTAATTAGGCCTTTTTTTAATGGGACCAATTATTTCATTTCATGATTAGATATTTTTTTCCTCCATAAGTTTCACTTAAGGGGAGTGTTAGAGAATTTATTTATGTTGCTTCATACCTAGTTTCGTTGCATCATGTACATTTGATATTGTTAATTGTGCACATGCTCAAAGAAAATTCACATGCATATTTGAACACATGTTTGCACATGCATGCATAGATTAAGTTCACTTAGTTGAGCCTAATATAGTTTAATTTATTTTAGTTGGAATACAATTTTCCCTTTTAGCTCTAGTTTGGCATATCATGCTCTAGTTTGCAAATCTAGCTTTAGTTATCTTTTTTATTCTATATTTTAAGAGACATGCTTTTTATAATTTAGTAATTTCTTATATTCAATTCAATCATCTTGTAATATTTGCACTTAAGAAATATAGCAATTTTTTTCTTGTTACTCTCCTTATGGAAGGTGTTTTTGTTTTGTTTTTTAATCTTGTAGGTGCTTATGTTGCAAATTTCAACACATTAATGGGGCATCCTTTTCACCTTAAAGAAGATTAAATCCCCTAACAAGGATCTCTTCTATATCCTTATCCATCTTCTAATTTTCCTATACTTTATATGGCTCTTGCCTTGCTAGTTTTTACTCTTATCCCCTCTCTTCTTCCACTTGATCACTTCTCCCACCCTCCAAATTTGGCTCCTTGATAACTAAATTCAATTGAATCTATATTCTTTTTTTATTCTTATTTAATTTCCCTTCTTGCAGAGGTCCATATTGTTCCATTGGTTTCTTACCCAAGGCTCGATCAAGTCCATATGGTTGGAACTCATGTTGCATGACTTGATCACCACATTCCTCCTGACCAATTCTTTTTAATAATTCTTTGACATTTTTCCCTTTTGAGAAATGATTAGGGCAAATAACAATCTTGTCTTCTCTTTCTATGTCCTGACTCTAGGTGCCTTGATCAAATATAATTCTATCTTCCTTGGTAGGGATTGTATTAATACTAGTCCACATTCTTGTGTACATACCATAACTTCTATCAACCAAATTTTTGTTTCTCTCAATGAAGGATCCCAACTTATTCCCAATTAATCTTTGGAGTTTCTAGGTCCCAATATTTAGTTAGTAAATTTTATTTATCTAACCCAATCCTTGGTCTCATAAATAGTCTTCTGCAAGGGTCAAAGTTTAGTACCTAATATTTGATTTAAAAAATAGTATCTTCCATCAAATAGGAGTTTTTGTTCGCTATATTATTTTTCATTTGTTCACTAGGGAACTTAATTAGTAAGAAACCATTTGTCAATTATTTTATTCCAACCCTTCCCCAATTTCATTCACACCACTGGTTGATCCTACAAATTATAGAACAATCCGCCCNACCCCCCCCCCCCCCCCCCCCCCCCCCCCCCCTTGACAATAAAGCTACTTCCCTCATTCACCTGATTATTTTTATGTAGAAGGAAAAAAGACAATGATATTAAGGCCTAGGAACAAAATTTTAATCATCACCTAGATTAAGCTTCTCCATTTTTTGATGCCATCCTAGTCCCTACGAGTAGTTCCCTCCCCACAATTTCAAAATAGGGTTTTGATCCTCCCTTTATTACAATTTAAGAAAGCTTCCTCTCCATTTTAGATCAAAATGTATGCTTTGGTGCTATAGCTTCCCAAATCAGTTGGAAGATCCTTACTAATGCTAACCATACTATTGTCATTATTGGAGTTGATGAAAACTATCAACCCACAACTCCCAAGAATCACCTGCATGCAAACCTGTCACAGAAAGAGAGAAGCAAAAAAGCTATGGAGGCCAAAAATCACAGATTGATGGAAGAGGAA
>MU227763.1:252874-266328 GCA_018584345.1 Thuja plicata
TTAATAAAAGAATTAATTATTAAATGCCTAAAGTTTAGCTTAAGTAAAAGAGAGATAATAAGTGACTTAATAATTAAATCAATATGATTTAATTAATAAGTGGAATCACTTTATTACTCTAACAGTCATCTTGCCTCTTTTTCTCCCTAATCTACTTCTTAATGCTTGAATGTGTCCCATTTAGATCCATGTCTAGTTAATCTTCCATTCTCCTTACCATTTCCCTTACACCTAAATCTCCTTGGGATTATCACCACCTGCACTCTGATAATTATTTATGATGTTCTTCTAATCGATTATCCTACTTGTTTGCATGAATCAAAATACCATCACTAACCGATCTAGAATCAGATACACGAAATCCATGTCCCCTAGATTTGCACAGGTCACACCCTTGGTAGAAATATGGTTCTACAATTGGAAGATATAAGTCTTCTTGATCCACCCATGCGTCATTTTGTCTCTCTATCACTATAAAATTCGCATTCTATATGTGAGATTTTTTAATTGGGAATAATAATTATTTAAGTAATTATGACATATAGAATTATATACATACATATGACTCAAAGTGAAAGGGCTTACATGAATCAACATGGCCCCTAAAACTAGAACCAACTTTTCACTATATAAAAATTTAAAAATTTCAAAGCCAAATGATTTCTTTTTCAAGTGAAATTTCTTTTATTATAACGATAAAATATTTTTTTATTTTTTTTCAACAATCACAATTGCAAAATCTGATAGGTATGGATCCACTCAATATAATTCTAAAGATCAAATGTGGCTCCAAAAAATTACCTTAAAATAGAAGTGTTATATGTCATTTTTATCTTTAAACTACGTTAGACATTGTAATTTAGGGAGATAGGGCTCACTAGATTATGCATGCAAACTAGGAAAATAGGGTTATTTCCACTTAAATAATATAGAAGGATCATGGATCCACAAGGCTCAATCTCAAATTGAGTCGAAAAGGATAGAGAACAAGGCAAGTCCAACAGTCCTTGTGATGATTTGAAAATGATACTACAAATATGTAAATTAAATGTTAGATCTAGGGCCAAAAGTGTAAAATTGAGGGTTTTCATCATATATAGAAAATTGTACAATAAATATATAGACAATCAATATAGATTTAGAAAGAAGAGATAGATAAACTTGTGTTTGAAATCTAAGATGAAATCAAGTGAACTACATCGCTTAGAGTGGTCTTGACCCAGAAATGTTGGATGTTGACAAAATTGGTAAATCTGCAATTAATATGTTGCTCATCTTATTCTCTAATAAATTCATTAGGAATGTTCAAGACTACATCGCTCATAGTGACTTTGAACTTACCTTTTCATATTTGTGAAATTTTAATATGTAAATCTTGGTTTTCTCAATCTACTCCCAAATTTGTGTCTTTAGATCCTATTGCATACACACATAAAGATGGGAAAATATTAAGTTAATGGGGGGTTGCCTAGGTCAAACCTTGGTTTTGGAATTGACAATGAAATTGAATTTAAATACACTTGAAATGAAAGAATCCTATAATGTAGTAGATGAAAGATCTGAATTGAATTTCTTGAATAAAATTTTTATACCTTCACGAGAATTCCTTGTGTTGAAGTCTTCATGAAGATGTTTATGTTGACTTGTAGAGTCCAATTTATAAAAGGTTGATCATGGATTCCATAAAAAATGCTTGAAATCTGAAACTTTACTTCTTGTCTTAAATGCCTTAATGATACTTGATCACTTGCACTCCATTGAATTGCACATGATGTGCTTGAAAACTTAAGAATATATCATGTGTACATAGATGATAGGGAGGTTGGATAAAACACTCACTGATTCATGCTCTTAGTCTTCTTGAAAGAATTATAAGGTGTCTTCACTATATCACTTGCCACCTATAGGATATTTTCTTGTTTAGGATCCCCTGGTCTACCTTGCCAACCCAACTATCATGAAAGTTTCTTCTATCAAGTCAAACTAGTTGCATTCTTACAACACTAGTCATTAGCCCTTAAACCACCTTAAAGTATTATAACCTCCAAATTGTTGAAATGGTCTTTCAGATGTGTGGAGGTGTCTTTAGAGACTTAAATCCAACCAACTATGGGTATTAGGAGTCCCACCTAGTTCCACTCACAAGTCGATTTCACCAAACTTCTCAATTAGGCCTAAAAGACTACTAGCCCAATTAGGTCTCCTTCTCTGAGAAATTAGGGATTTACTCCCAATACTTCCAAAGAAACCCTAAATATTTTCTTGGGATTCTTGGTTCATATGCCTACCCCTCAAGGATTTTTGGGTTCTTGGGGTCACCACTGGCCGTACAGTGCCCTAACTCAAAATGAGCCAAATTTAGGGTTTTTAGGTTTTTCCTCGCTCTTCTACAACTTAGTAAGTTTTCACTTCACCAATGGATTGGTATGACCTCTCCCTCTTCAATTCATGCTGGAAATAATCCTATATTTCAATTCCAAAATGAATTTTTCTCCCATCTATCCACCTCTGCAATTTGTGCTCTCTTCACTTTGGTCTTCCCTAGACGGGCTCACCTCTGGCTCGCCTAGGGAAAGACATTAAAATTAGCTCCTATGCTTTTTAGGGCCCAAAATCCTTCCATATTTACACACATGGAGTATAGTAACCATTCCCAAAGGGCCTTAAAGAATGCACGGTGGGAGGATGAGCTAGAACCCCATCTTTACAAACTGCCTGGTTATGACCAGTGACAGTGTCAAAACAAAACTATTTACAAGAAGAAATCAAAACTAAACTAAACTCCTAACTAATGCCACACATAATAAATAAATAATATACACTACACCATGCATGAGATACAGTGCTAGGTTCAATCTATTAAAGCACTATTGTAACCAAAAACTTCAAAATTGCACACTAATTCACATATCCTTCATTACTTCAAAAACCCAATCCATACAATGGGCATCCAACCTTGCTCCAAGGTCAAGGCATGTCTTAAGTAGGGTCATAAATAAGTTATTTTACCCTCTTGGATCTTCTTGGTTGAGTTTTCCAAACTTGAAAATTTTGTCCGAGCAACATTTCAAAAGTTGCAAAGTTGCAAAATGCAACTTTTGCAACTTTTGACAATTTCTTGCAAAACTATGCAAATGAGTTTCAATGTTCCCAAAAACTATGTTTATGGTTAAAACATGATTCTAACCCACATTTTATCCTACCGACCTCATGATGACATCATCACCACACTTGTTCCAATTAGAAGTCTTTACAACTTTTTAGCCTTAATTGCACTTTACAAAAGGTCATAAGACTCAATTGACCTAAACCCCATTGCACCTACTATGTGGTCAACATGACCTTTAGCTTAACATAACAAAAATTCCCTAAGGCACACAAAAAACTAAAAATTAATAGATTTCCCTAGACAACCTATGGGTGCTCCTACACCAATAGATGTCTCAAATGAGGGGGGTAGGCTTGGTTTGATACCTCTCCCTATGAAATATGTTTGAATTTTCAAAGATGGTCAACATAAAAGAGGATTTTCCACTTTGCAATCTAACTGTTAGCTAGTTTAAATTTGGTCCCTTTTTGGGGATCAAGGGCAGCCCAAGTGACTTTGTCCCAAGTTAAGGGAACCCCAGGTGTTATTGACTTGGGTCAAGGACACCCCAAGTGCCCTTGACCTACCAACAAGAGCAGAGTCAAGGATTTAGAGCCAAAAGTGTGGTGAAGATGTCAGATTTGGGTTGGCGTGAGTACAATAAAACATGATCATGCATAAAGACTAGATGCACTAAAATGAGGCCTAAGTTATTCGAAACAACAATCAAAACAATTGTTATATTTCCATTGATGTCAAACCTTAACTATTAAGACAATTTCTATCTTGTAAAGTGTCATATCAATTGATTGATGAAGAAGATTTGAAAAGGAGAGATAACAAGAAGACCTGGTGAAATGGTTGAGTTATGTGAAACTAAAATGGGTACTTGATGAGATCGCACCTTGACAAGGTTTTATATTGTTTATCTTAATTCTAAGTGAAGTTTGGATGACTACAAGATTATTCTTGACCGAGTAACAGAGAAGAAGATTAAGGAACTTATGTTTGTGTTGAGTGATGCGAGTGTTGGCCGAGCACCAGTATATGTTGAGAAAATTTAGTGTCGACCGAGCATCAATTTTTTTGAGTGTCAGTGAATTACCGAATTATCTAGTGATGATCGAGTGAGAGAACACAGTATTGACCGAGTGTCAGTATTTTGACAGTTTGAGAGAGATTTGAGATCCCAGCATACATATTTAGTTTTCTTGGGATATGTGAAGCGTATGTAAGATAAAAATGATTGTTTTAGAGAATTAGAAAAGCATTTAATATATGTTTAACCATTTTTATGTATGGATTCAAGGAGTTTTAGGATGTATTCTACAATGTAGATGGAAACAAAATGTTGGAAGGATTCATTGGATATGACCTAACCCTAAAATCTATGATGATGATTAAGCAGCAATAGATCAAGCTACCTGATCAGAGATGTATAAGATTAACCTAATTGTAGGTTATGTGTGTGTGGTATGAGGTTAATTCAGTTGATTGGACAAATCTAAGTAGAAAGAAGAAAATGTTGAAGAGAGTAGTACAAGACTACATAGTGGTGATTGCTTGAAGGAATTTCAAGCATATCAGAGTGATAGAGATAAAAATGAAGGCTAGTCAATGAATTAGCATTTTGAGCTATAATTTGATCTATATTTGCAAAGTGAGTTGTATGTTTCAGATCACAATTCTCTGTTACTTTCTAACCATTGTATCAGTTGCAAAATCCTTTTAAACAAGGTTGACCTAATAGTCATATTGTTAAATCCTTTAATCAAGGTGAAATTCTAATGGAATGGTTTAATCTCTCTAATAAGGATCACTTTTAACAGGCTAATTAAATCCTTTAACCGAGTCACATTTAACAGTGTGTATTGTAACCTTTAACTGGGTTGGCTTTTCACAGAGCTCACTTCAGAAGAGTGAAAAATTGGTAGCATGTTACTGGCGGTTTTTCCCATATTGGGTTTCCACGTTAAATCCTTGTGTCATAATTGTGTGAATTTTATTTGATGTGTTGTACTATTAAGAGATTTATATTCTACAAGCTGATTACATTAGGACAATAAACTGCAAGTTTGAATTATTGATAATATGCTATAGAGACCGAGTGGATTACTGAGTGGATCTGAGTTAGTTGAAGTGTTTGAAATTTTAATTGGTACATCTGGACCTTGGATAACTGATTCACCCCCCTCTTAGTTATTCTAAACCATTCTAACAATTGGTATTAGGGCATTGTGGTGCTTGTAGAGAAAATTTTGAAGGTACTTGAAGCTAAAGATAAAGATGTATAAAAAGGAGGTACTGAGGTTGAACAAAGAGAATTTACATGCATGGAAAAGTTTGATGAAGCTAAACCAAGCTAGAATTGGAGATGCTGAAAAATACTATTTGTAAAATGATTACATAATAGTGCCTACTGTTATGATAGCTTAGCATATGAAACAAAAACAAGAACACAACCAAGCAATGTTGGAGATTGCATCAACCCTAAGCTATCCTGAATTTCAAGACATAAGAGATTGAAAAAATACAAAAGAAATGTGGGATACACTGGAAACTATCTATGGAGGTGATAAAAATGTACTGAGAGCCAAATCTGAAAGCCTGAGAGGTAATTTTGATGAAATAAGAATGCAAGATGGTGAAACTATTGTTCAGTATTGTAGCCGAGTTAAGGCGGTTGTAAATGCTATTAGAGGAGCTAATGGAACTATTAGTGATGACAATGTTATTAGAAAGGTACTGAGAACCTTACTTCATATATATGTTATTAGAGCATCTACTATACAAGAACTGAAATGTACACCTGGTAACAACTTAACTTTGGAATGTCTAGTTGGTAGACTTACTACTTTTGAGATGTCAAATTTTGACAATTTCACTCCTAACCATGTTGATTTTGCATTCAAATCACAATTGAATCTTCAAAAATAAAAGAAAGGAAAAGAAAGACATGTGAATAGCAACAGTGACCCTTTTGATGAAGATCTTGATGAACTTGAAGCACTTATGGATAGAAGACTACCAAGAGGAAGAGGAAAATTCAAAGGTAAACTTCCTATAATCTATTTTTCATGTAACAAAGTTGGCCATATTGCTGCAAGATGTCCTGACATGAATGACAAGGATGAGAGAAGAGAAAGCAAGTATAAAGACAAAAGGGATGACAAAGATTTCAAAAGGTATAAGGACTAAAAGGAAAAAGGTAAGAAATCCTTCTTTATCGCTGAAGAAGAAAATGATAGTGAATCTGATGACAATGATATAGAAGTTGTTTATGTTGCTATGAAAGATGCTTTTGATGAAGATGAGAAAACTGCACTTATTTCATATATGAATAAAGGTGATAGATGGATAATTGATTGTGGTTTCTCACATCACATAACTGGTGATAAAAGTAAATTTGAAACCTTAAACTATTGCAAAGGTGGCAGTGTTAAGTTTGGTAATGACAAACCATGTCTTGTGAAAGGAAAAGGATCAATAAAAATAACTGATAAGATCATATGTGACAATGCCTATTGGGTGGAAGGACTAAACTGTAATTTTTTGAGTGCTGCTCAGTTGAATACTTCTGGATTCCGAGTTGAGTTCCATCATAGAAAAGATAATATCTTTGATGCTACTGGTGAATTGATTGGAAGTGGAGAACAGAGAAGAGGTAATTTGTTCTATCTAGATTTATCTGATGAGACATGTCTTTTTGCACAATATGATGATATATGGTTATGGCATAAGAGGTTATGTCATTTGAACTATGACAATTTGGTAAACATTAGTAAGATAAAAAGAGTAAGAGGGTTACCAAGATTGAAGAAACCTAATAATGTTATCTGTAAGCATTGTCAGTTGGGCAAAATGACAAAGTCTAGTTTTAAGAGAAAAACCTATACTTCTGATAGTGTTCTGGAATTGGTTCATACTGACCTTTTTGGACATATTGATGTACAAAGCTACTGAGGTGATAAATATTTCATACTGTTTGTTGATGATTACTCTAGAATGATGACTCTAATATTTCTCAAAGAAAAATCTGATATTTTTTCAGTTGTTTAAGTGGTATTTGGAAAAAGTTGAAAAAGAGATAGACAAGAGCTTGAGATGTATGAGATCTGATAGAGGAGGAGAGTTTATATCAAATGAGTTCAAATTATTCTGCAATGAAAGAGGAATTAAAAGATAGATGTCTACCCCGAAGGACTCCCCCACATAATGGCATAGCCAAGAGAAGGAATAGATCAATAATGGATTGTGCTAGAACACTGATGAATGAAAAGAATGTTGCACAAAAGTATTGGAGAGAAGTTGTAAGTACAACAATCTATACCTTGAACTGAGTACAAGTCAAGAAAGGTACCAATATTACACCTTATGAGTATGGTATGGTTATGCACCTAATATTAAATATTTTAAAGTTTTTGGGAGAAAATGTTATATACTGAAGGACTATAGAAATGGAAAACTTGATGCTAAGAGTGATGAAGGCATATTCCTAGGTTATTCCACTAAGAGAAAAGCATATAAGTGTTTGAATTATAATACTAACAAAATTGTGGAAAGTGAAAATGTTGGAATTGATGAATATGCAGAAAAGAATGAAGTGGAATGCAAGCAAGAACCTAAAGATTACATATCTTTCATTTATATGAACGAAGGAAAGCTCAACAGTGTGCCTGAACAAGAAAATGATGCTACCAAGAAACATAAAGAAAATTCTGAGTTACAGAAAGACGTTGTCGAGCATCAGGAGGAGACTGCCAAGGAAGAAGCAGAGACACAAAATGAACCTGAAATAAATTTTGATGATGAATTTGAGGATGAAAAACAAGAGAAAAGAATAACAGAGCCTACACTAGCAAAGTATGTAAGAAGACATCATAAGCTAGATCAAATTATTGGAGATAAAGATTCAGTGGTCATGACAAGAAGCAAATTGAAAAATCAGACATGCTTATTATGTGAATTTGAACCAAAATTAGTGAAAGATGCTTTAGGTAATCAAGATTGGATACAGGCCATGAATGCAGAAATTGAACAAATTGAGAAGAACAAAACATGTACACTAGTACCTAGACCAAAGGACAAGAATGTTATTAGCACAAAGTGGGTATTTAGAAATAAGTTGAATGAACATGGAGAATTTATAAGAAATAAGGCCAGACTGGTATGCAAAGGTTATGCACAAGAAGAAGGCATTGACTATGTTGAGACATTTGCCCCAGTTGCAATATTGGAAGGAGTTAGAAATTTGTTGGCTTATGCAACTTACAAGGGATTTAAAGTATATCAAATGGATGTCAAATCAACATTTCTGAATGGAATACTAGAAGAAGAGGTATACATTGAACAAGCTGAAGGATTTGTTGATTCAAGCAAGAAGAAAATGGTTTGCAAGCTACATAAAGCGTTGTATGAATTGAAGCAAGCCCCTAGAGCATGGTATGAGAGATTACACAATTATGTAGTCAAGATTGGATTTACAAGGACAAATGACAATAGTAATCTATACTTAAAGTCTGAAAAAGGTAAAGGGATATTGTTAGCTGAAATATTTGTTGATGATATCATATTTGGTGGACAAGATGTTTTATGCCAATTATTTGCAAAAGAGATGCAAACTGAATTTGAGATGTCTATGTTTGGAGAGATCAAATTCTTTGTTGGTTTGCAAGTATATCAGATGAAGAAAGGTATCTACATTACATAATCTAAGTATATCAAGGAGATACTAGAAAATTTTGGCATTGAGGACTCCAGACCTGTAAGTACACCTATGGCTACTAGACAAAAAATATCAAAGACTGAAGAGACAACTGAAATGAATCAAACCATGTATAGATCAATGATTGCAAAACTACAATATGTTGTCCACAGTAGACCAGATATTGAATTAGCAGTTGGGATTGTTGCAAGATTTTCTATAAATCCTAAAGATAGTACTTGATGGCAGTGAAAAGGATTCTGAGATATTTGAATGGAACAAAGGACTATGGATTATATTACAAGAAGAATGAGAATTTTGAACTAAAGGTTTACACAAATGCAGATTGGGTGTGTAGTGTTGATGAAAAAAAGAGCACAAGTGGAGGTGCATTCTTTTTAGGAAAGAGATTAGTCTCTTAGATAAGCAAGAAACATAACTACATTTCTCAATCTACAACAGTGGTTGAATATGTCACAATAGCAGTGAACTCTTTAAACATAGTGTGGATCAAGAAATTGTTGAAAGGTATGAAGGAAGAGATCACAGAACCAGTTGTTATTTTTTGTGATAACACTAGTACTATAAATATTTCAAAGAACCCTGTGATCCATACAAAGACCAAGCATATTGCTATC
The DNA here is from genome assembly GCA_018584345.1 of Thuja plicata. Lineage (NCBI taxonomy): Eukaryota > Viridiplantae > Streptophyta > Pinopsida > Cupressales > Cupressaceae > Thuja > Thuja plicata. Next base: position 262,305 of record MU227763.1, read on the forward strand.
AAGTATCATTACTTGAGAGATCTGGTACAAGACAAAGAAGTAATACTTGAATATGTTAATACAAAGGAACAATTAGCAGATATATTTACTAAGGCTTTACCTAAGGATGCTCATGAGTACCTAAGAGGAAAATTAGGGGTGATTCCCCTATATGAGGCTAACTGAGATCATATGGAGTGGTTGCATCAAATGTGTTAGATAGAATATCTGACAGTTTGATGCAAAAGGTGGTCATACTTTAGGTGTTGCCTGAAGTTGTGAAGTGTTAAGAAAAAGATGTTGATCAGTTATAAGCAAGATGACAGAGGGAGCATAGAATTTAGAAACCTGACACATCGATATCTACATGGTGAAGATGTATGTCTTTGGCATTGTTGTCAAAGAGGGAGATAGACTATTAGTGAAATCAGTAAGGAAACAAAGAGAGAGATGTACCATTGAGGGAGATAAGCTACAAAGAGAAATCTATCCTAGAAGGAGAAATATTTGTATTGGAGAGAATCATAATGAAGCTAAGGACATTAATGAAAATATGTTTACAGAACATACTTTTTGGATTGTTTGGGAACCTTGCATATTTTTTTTGTTTGCATGTGTTTGCCATCAATTCCACAGAGGGAGATTCTTGGAAAATATAATTGAAACAATTGTTATATTGCCATTGATGTCAAACCTTAACTGGTAAGACAGTTGCTATCCTGTAAAGTTCCATATCAATTGATTAATGAAGAAGATTTGAAAATGAAAGATAACAAGAAGACCTAGTGAAATGGTTGAGTTATGTGGAACTACAATGGGTACTTGATGAGATCGCACCTTGACAAGGTAATATAATGTTTATCTTAAGTCTAAGCGAAGTTTGGATGACTACAAGATTAGTCTTGACTGAGTAACAAAGAAGAAGATTAAGGAGCTTATGTTTGTGCTGAGTGATGTGAGTGTCGACCGAGTGCCAATATATGTTGAAAAAATTAAGTGTCGATCGAGCATCAGTGAATTACCGAGTTATCTAGTGATGACCGAGCGACAGAACATAATATTGACCGAGTGTCATTATTTTGGCAGTTTGAGAGAGATTTGAGATCCCAGCCAACATAGTTGATTTTCTTGGGATACATGAAGGGTATTTAAGATAAGGATGATTGTTGTGGAGAATTAAAAGAGCATTTAATATATAATTAACCCTTTTTATGTATGGATTCAAGAATGAGTTTTAGGATGTATTCTACAATGTAGATGGAAATGAAATGTTGGAAGGATTCATTGGATCTGACCTAACCCTAAAATCTAGGGTGATGATTAAGAGGCAATAGATCAAGCTACCTAATCAAAGAGGTATAAGATTAACCTAATTGTAGGTTATGTGTGTGTGGTATGAGGTTAATTTAGTTGATTGGAAAAATTAAGCATAAAGAAGAAAAGGCTAAAGAGAACAACACATGATTGCATAGTGGTGATTGCTTGAAGGACTTCCGAGCATATCAGAGTGATAGAGATGACAATGAAGGATAGTTAGTGAGTTAGAATTTTGAGCTACAATTCGATCTGTATTTGCTAATTGAGTTGTATGTTTTAGATGACAATTTGTTGTTACTTTCTAACCATTGTATCAGTTGCGAAAACCTTTTAAACAAGGTTGACCTAATAGTCATTTTGTTAAATTCTTTAATCAAGGTGACATTCTAATGGAATATTCTAAGCCCTCTAATAAGGCTCACTTTTAATAGGTTGATTAAATCCTTTAACCGGGTCACATTTAACAGTGTGTATTGTAACCTTTAACCGAGTTGGCTTTTCACAGAGCTCACTTTAGAAGAGTAAAAAATTGGTAGCATGTTTCTGGTGGCTTTTCCCATATTGGGTTTCCACATTAAATCCTGGTGTCATACTTGTGTGAATTCTATTTGATGTGTTGTACCTATTAAGAGATTTATATTCTGCAAGTTGATTACATTAGGACATAAAATTGCAAGTTTAAATGATTGATTATATGCTATAGAGACCAAGTAGATTACTGAGTGGATCTGAGTTGGTTAAAGTGTTTGAAAGTTCAATTGGTACATCTGGACCTTGGATAACTGATTCACCCCCCCCCCCCCCCTCNTTCCCCCCCCCCCCCCCCCTCTCAGTTATTCTAAACCATTCTAACATAAGTGAGTATGAAATTGTATACATGTATAATTTACGATGTTACAGAAACAACCATGACCTTTATTTTTATATAGAAGGATTCATGTGAAATCTCACCCCTGAATTTGTCAAAACCTGTATGAATCTATGATCTTATATCAAACAAGAAAGATATCACAAGAAATAATGATTAAATTGTGGGTCTGTCCCACTAGGTATATTAGAATATGCACAATAGGAAATGAATTCAAAACTTAGCTTAAAGCCTTAAATATTAAAATCAATTTCAATTTGAACCATCACTTCAAAATTAAACCATAAATGTAAATAAAATGAAACAATGAGTTGCACCAATGATTTAGTTGCACATTGCACCCAAAAGATAGATATACCTCAAAGGTATAAAAATGTGGCATGTTGTTGCTTGTTGTGACAACATAACAATGTGATCAAATGTCCATATAAAAATGGTTTGGAAAAATGTCAAGTTATAGACTTCTAAGTAGAGGGACCCGTGGTGGAGATCTTCTAAGAGATCAACGATGAGAATCAAATTGTTTGGGTGATTGTAGGATGGATGGTGGAAAATAAAAAGAGAATAAATTATAGTTTATTAAATTAATATTTTCGAAGATTGTTATAAAATGATTAGAGAATAAAATAAGTTTTATAATTAATTTTATTCATTTTAGGTGGTGGGTTAGAAAATAAAGATTTAACAAATTACTTTTTATGATGTCATGTACAAAAGGGAAATGGGGATTAGGCTATTAGGACTTCAAAAATGTGATAGGATTTAGAAAAATGAGATAAGGATTTGGAAAAATAAATTAGACATTAGGAAGAAATAATATAATAAATAAACACACAGTAATAATTTATTTAAGCAAAAACAAATAGTTTGTTGATAGGAAATGTTAGATAGATGCTCGTGTTATTAGAAAAATATGGATTTATTAGATGTCTATAGTATGTATTAATGTGTTAAAAATAAATCTTTTATTTTCTAAAGATTTATTTGAAGGCAATGTTTTCATAAAGGATGTTAAAGTATGTAGTTGTCTTTTAAGACTTTCCTCAAAGTGACATCAAAATGATATAAGTACTCTACAAATAGGAAACTAAAAACACAAACTTGGTATAAGAAGCGACTATTCATATCTAAGCAATTTGAAATGACTTCTTGAAGCTCATCTATGTATAGATAAAAAAACAATAGGGAAGTGCTAATTTTTTAGGTGTCTATAACATGCATTGAAATGTTGAAAAATATATCTTTTATTTTTTGAAGACAATGTGTTCATAAAGGATGTTGAAATATGTACTTATAAATTAAGGCTTTCCTCTCAATGAAATTGGAATGATATAATCTACAAATAGGAAACTAACAACTAAAACTTAGTGAAGAAACAACTATTTGTATCTAAGCAACTTGAAATGACTTCTTGAAGCTCATCTATGCATAGATTAAAAAAAATAGGGAAATGTGTATTTTTCAGGTGTCTATAACATGTATTGAAGTGTTGAAAAACTTTTTTTTTTTTTTTATGGATTTATTTGAAGACAGTGTCTTCATAAAGGATGTTGAAATATATAATTGTATCTTAAGGTTTTCCTCTTAATGAAATCAAAATGATATCATCTACAAATAGGAAACTAACAACACAAAATTAGTTTTGAGAAATAACTATTCATATCTAAGCAACTTGAAATGACTTGTTCAAGCTCATCTATGTATAGACCAAAACAATAGAGAAGAGTAGACAACTATGATTAATCCAAATAGTGCTTCAAGCCTCCACTATCTCACCAACATGACATGATAAAAACCTTTTCATATTTGCTTGCTTAATCTGAAAACCTACTTATCATTGATTATATATATATATATATA
>MU227763.1:266412-283198 GCA_018584345.1 Thuja plicata
ACTAATGTTTTTATAATAAAAAGAGTAAAATAAGGGTGCTGACCCTTACAAAGACAGGTCAAAAAGGTCACTTATAATTGGTCAAGAACATGCCACAGAAGCAAAAGCCAAAATAGACCACTTACAACACACTATCAGAACATCTAATAACCCACATAAAAATGGACGCGGCTAAGCTCCCTACAAAATGCACCATTGACCAAATTTCAAAAGCTAGAAAACCTAACAGATTTTCACGAAATTTTCAGCATCTGTTCTTCATGATCTGCATATTTTGTGGTCGAAAACCACAAAAAATTTGCAAAAAATTATTGTGCTTTTCGCAAATTTGAAAAAACAAAGTTTGACATTTTTTTGTCTTTGGTGCGTCTTGTTTGGAGCTTAGCCCGTACCCATGGAGCTTAGTCCGTACCCATCAAAATTGGATAGAAAGTTCACCCACAACGTAAGGAAGATATTAGAAATAAGAAGAAGAACGGTTTTTCCTCCTCCAACAAACAATAATCTAGAAAATACTATTATTAGAAACACCATCACTCATATTTATATAATAATTCAATTGTAATTTTTTCAATCAACTTTAAATCATTTAATAATTCTTGTAGTGTAATCCAAAACATTGATTAGAAAAAGCACCACACAAATAAACTTCCCAAATTATCTAATAATTTTCCAGACAGGTCCAAATGTATCCTCCATTTCCCTGGTCAAATAGAGATTGTGAGACATGGGAAGTGACAAGCAGCAAGAAAATGTATTTAATGTCAAATCTTCTTTTTTCTCACATGCCTTGCCAAGAGAACATGACACGTTTCCCTGGTAGGTAGTTAGATGCACAGGGAATGTAGCAGAAAAAAAAGAATTATACTTGCACCGTCCACCATTAAACTATGCTGACACCTAATTTATAGCTTCTCAAACCAGTGAATGTCATGATGGAACACTAATCTTCAATTCTTAATTGCTAAAACAAAATAGAGTCAAATCTGATACAAATGAGTTGCTAGTCACATGATGAACGTGGAAGGAGAGAGTGAGTGTAAGTCTACAATGTGAAGTACCTCTTATTCAATCAAATACGCAACTGTGTGATGGGGATACGAAGGAATCTATCATATTTTCTTTCACAGAAACCGACATTGTCTGCTTGTCTCTCAAGCACATTTTTCCTTTTATTTTATCTAAATATGTGGAGGATGAAATACCATTTTGGAGGTGCTCTCAACTTTCAATATCGTTCGTACAGCTTTCATCTTTGAGAAAATTGTCTGGCTATCTTTTAAAATCTGGCCACGTCGAGCCACATGGGAGGAATCGTTATCTTCTTCTTTTGGTGCAGAATTTAATATCAATTGTGTGAAGGAGAAGAAGAACTTTTAATATCTATGAGGCTAAACAAAACATACTTCAATTGTGTGTCTTTAATAAGAACTAATAGCCACTTTTTTACTATCAGGTTTAGATATGAAAGGTATCTGAGTTTTGAATGTCATCTTCTTTTTTTATGAATTTTTTTATCATTTTGATGATGGATCAGAGAGTGTGATCCAAAACGTTGATGCAAAAAATCACATATGATCTAAGCCAGAAACAACAGCAACAGCTATTATAGATTATGGAAAATTAATTACTTTAACAATCTAGGATTTAGAATGTCAAAATTCTCCTATTTCTTTGCTGAATATGGATCTTTTATTATGAATTTTGATCCAAGTAACATATTTTTCAACAAAAGTCAAGTTGCTGAACAAAACAAAACATAGCAGTCGAATAGGCCGAGGATGTCTTCATGTGTCATACACTCCATGAAAGAATGTTATTTCATTTTTATTGATTTTGATGTTCGAAGGTGACAAACTTTGTTAGCTGTCTCTTTTTTAGATGTTTTCCACCTCCCTATTCCCCACCTAACATGGTGTGAGCTAGTTCTTAGCTGAGCTATTAGCATTTTAACTTTCCATTTTATTTTCACTCTTATATAGTGTTTTTGCTCATGGTCACATGTGGGATTGAACTATTTTTAACACAGTATCTTTTTTGTCTGGGTTGTTTTGTCTATATGACTATTTTGACTTTCTCTCTCACATATCTTTCATTTCCACATTTGTGTTTGGGCAATCTTGCATGAACTAAGTGCTCATTTATTCATCCATACTTTCTTTCTTTTATCTAACTTTTCCTATGATACTTTTTTTCACCCAAAGTGTCATTCCATGTTCTCTATCTTTTCAAATATCATAGCAGTCACGCAATTATTGCTATGTCAAAATATCATAGTTCTCTATTCTTCTCATTGAATGGTAGAAGCACAAACTTGATGGGCATCAAGGTCAATTCTAGAATATATGTGGTAGTTGTATTTTGAGAGATCATGATAGTTACCTAATTAGAGCAGCCTTGAAAGGCCTAGGATATGGAACAAATATTAAAGTTGAGACTGAAGCACTTCTCTTAGGTCTCCAAATATGTGTTCCACCAAACCTTGTTAGCTCTATCTTTTTTAGATGTTTTCCACCTCCCTATTCTCCACCTAAGATGGTTTAAACTAGTTCTTAGCTGAGCTATTAGCATTTTAGCTTTCCAATTTATTTTCACTCTTATATAGTGTTTTTGCTCATGGTCACATGTGGGATTGAACTATTTTTACCATAGTATCTTTTTTGTCTAGGTTGTTTTATCTATATGACTAATTTGACTTTCTCTCTCACATATCTTTGATTTCCACATTTGTGTTTGGGCGCTCTTGCATGTTAACTGGTTATTTATTCATCCATACATTCTTTCTTTTATCTAACTTTTCCTATGATACTATTTTTCACCTAAAGTGTCATTCCATGTTCTCTATCTTTTCAAATATCATAGCATTCACATAATTATTGCTATGTCAAAATATCATAGTTCTTTATTCTTCTCATTGAATGGTAGAAGCGCAAACTTGATGGGCATCAAGGTCAATGCTAGAATATATGTGGTAGTTGTATTTTGAGAGATAATGATAGTTACCTAATTAGAGGACCCTTGAAAGGCCTAGGATATGGAACAAATCTTAAAGTTGAGACTCAAGCACTTCTCTTAGGTCTCCAAATATGTGTTCCACCAAACCTTGTTAGCTCTATCTTTTTTAGATGTTTTCCATCTCCCTATTCCCCACCTAAGATGGTGTGAGCTAGATCTCAGTTGATCTATTAGCATTTTAGCTTTCCATTTTATTTTCACTCTTATATAGTGTTTTTGGTCATGGTCACATGTGAGATTGAGTTATTTAACATCGCATCTTTTTGTCTAGGTTGTTTTATCTATATGACTAATTTGACTTTCTCTCTCACACATCTTTGATTTCCATATTTGTGTTTGGGTGCTCTTGCATGTCTTTATTCATCCATACATTCTTTCTTTTATTTAACTTTTCCAATGATACTATTTTTCACCAAAAGTGTCATTCCATGTTCTCTATATTTTCAAATATCATAGCAGTCACATAATTATTGATATTTCCAAATTATCTCATAGTTCTCTATTCTTCCTATAGAATGGTATAAGTGCAAACTTGATGGGCATCAAGGTCAATACTATAATATATGTGGTAGTTGTATTTTGAGAGATCATCATAGCTACCTAATTAGAGCAGCCTTGAAAGGCCTAGGACATGGAACAAATTCTAAAGTTGAGACTCAAGCACTTCTCTTAGGTCTCCAAATATGTGTGCATCTGAAGATAACAAGGGTTAAAGTTAAAGGTGATTTTATGGTTATTATCGATGCCATTAGTAATAGTGGGCACAAAGTTGGAATATTAATAGAATCTTAAATCAAATGTGGTCATTGTTAGATAAATTAGATGAATTCACATTTAAATACATTTACATGGAGATTAAATCTCATGTGAACTCCTTGGCTAGTTTCATCATATAGACTTTTATAAGGGGTGCATTTTTAGTCTTTGAGGTAGCCTTATGAATCAAAATGTGTTAGGGAGGTGAGCTCTTAAATTTTATGTATAAAAGGAAGTTTAGTTTCTTCACAAATGGATTCAATTAAGTTATACAAATTAATGTTATAGGTGTGTGAAATATAACTTATTAGTTGGAATTATGACTAAGACTTGATTGCATGTCACTCTTCTTCACATGGTGCAATGTCTAAATTGTATCTCTTTGTGATTTCACAACCTATTTGGGCCCCTACTTTAGTGTGCTTTCTCCTAGACCATTTTAAGAATATTTGGACCCTATCCTACTATAATGAAAGAAAAATGATTTTGGTGGGGATGAAATGGGTATGGGATGAGTGTACACTAAGAGGATCAAAAAAGGAAATGTCACATCCAAAATTTCATCTTTTTCTCTGCATTACATTGGGAAGGGGGGAAGTACTCACTTGACTCAAGATGGACTCAAGCACTGAATGGTTTTTCCTTCCTTCCTTGTTGCAATAAGATTGGTTGATTGAATTTTGAAGGAGAAGAGGAAGTGAATAGGATGCAACAAGCACAAATATAAGTACACGGACAACAAAGGGATTGATATGACAATTCCAAAACTAGATCTGAGAAACAAACTAAGACATTGACATGTACCAAAAGTTGTAGACAAATTTATATGACAAGAACAACCTCAATAGATAGGGGTGATTGGACTTTCCCCTATAGCTGGAAGTTTCCCTTGTTCTGCCAAAAAGTGATGTCGGGACCCAAGATTTGAAATAGACAGTTAGACCTTCTAGGATGTGAATTTAAAATTTTAATACCTATTGCCTGCACATAGAAAATAAGAAAATTGTTTGAAGATAGAAGTTTGCCTTATTCAAACCCTTGTTTAGGAATTAACCTTGAAATTGAAATAAAATTGAATAAAAAAAGAAGTATTTTTTAGTAATAAAGACTTGATAAATAGTATACCTTCACAAACACTGAATGGCTCATGAAAATGCTTGAAAGTTGTTTTGATGTAGTCTTGACCTTGGATCTAGGATATGAAGAACATGGATGCCTTCACAAATGCTAAGATCTAGACATTAGTCCATATCTTCTATGCTTGATGCTTAAATTGACTTGATTTGGTCCTTGGATTGTTTAATTTTCTTGAATTCTTGATTGCTCGTCTCATAACCTGATTTCATGTTATGGATCCCAAATTGAGAGAGGTAAGTGTATATAGTTATACCTATCCAAGCCATCTCAAAGACATTTTGGGGCTCAACCATTGAACTAGGCCAAATTTGAATATAGAATCTTGCTCAAAATCATGATACCAAAGTCTAATTCAAATTTGGGCCCAAGTTAGTGTGACAAAGGAAAATTCCAATGATGTAAGCTCACAAAATATATGACTACTCTACCTAGCTCACCCTTTTCGAGGAAAAGGTGGCTTAAATTTTAATTTGGGGCCAATTATCATATAAGGATTCCAAAAATGTATGCCAAATCAAGGTCCAATCAACAATAATGGGCATGAAGCCTTGAACACTAAAATAGGACCTAACTAAGAACCAATATTGTAAGTGCTTACAATTTAGGATTTAGCCCCCACTTTAGCAGGACTATGAACCTGCTTTATACTCATAGTAAACTAGATTAAATCATAAGAAAAAGACCTCATCATGGTAAAAGAAACAAGGAAAACATCAAGCCCCCCGAGTGACTTAGGTCTTCATCAATCTCAAAACAAGATTAGAGAAACATCCATGAGAGAGAGAGAGAGAGAGAGAGAGAGAGAGAGAGACTAGCCTAGTACGATAAACTTACTATGGGTCTTGCAAAAAAATGGTAGGTGAAAAAGATGAATTTGATAGTCTAGCAAGTTGCATTATGCTAGTCAACCCATCAAAAGGATAATCAAGGGAAGCATTTTTCACAAGGAAATCCACTATAGGAGGATTAGACCTAAGGAAAGCATTATCTCCAAAGGATTCCACTAAAAATATAGTACCACAAAACAGGATTGGACCTATGGAAAGAGTTTTCTCCAAAGGAAACTGAAAAAGAGGTTTAGGCCTAAGGAAAACATTGTTTCCAAAGGAATCCACTAAAGATATATTACTAAGAAAAAGACAAAATTTGCCAAGTAATCTGCAAAACATTGATTAATATGGTGTGTACATAATGTGTAACAAAGAGTAGAGTGTATGCTCCCATGTTAAATAAATTGTGTACACATCTTAATGGGAGCAATAGCTTTAAGATCTAGGAATAATAACACAAGAGATACAAACAAAAGTATTTTTTGAGTTAACCCAGAGACCAAAAAGAATGATGGTTGCTACCATTTTGCATCATTCCCAAGAAGACACCAATAGAACATGTATGGCATAACATGTATATGAAAAATAGAAGAAATGAGATACATAAAGAGGAATGTCACAACAATGACTCTTTTATCACCTTTCGCCAATGGAGCAACAAGGTTCATCTAAATAAATATAGACAAAACATATGACAAGCATCATGACATTGGGGAAGCATGCCACAAATAAGAAAACTCATAAAATAATCCATTACACAAGAGGAGATAGTCAAGTGCATCACCTACCCCCCATATCGATTATAATTTCTTAGGGAAGGTCGAAAACATGCAAGAGGTGCAAGGTCGAGCATGACAGATGGAGCTACTACAAGTTCCAAATAGGGACCATGCTCTAATGATGAATCACTTTATTCGTCACAATGAGCTAGGGATAAAATTTGTGAAAATTTAGAAGATAATTTATGCTTGATTTCAATCACGTCATGCATGTAATCAGAATCATTAGGATTAACATCATTTTCATCATTAATATTTTTATTGTCATCAAGAGTATCTTCTTCATCTAAATTAATAACGATAGGATCCTTGATGTGAAAAGAACGATCATCATTTTTATACAATTTTATTTTCTTTATATTAACTTCCTCCATTGGGCTATGCATAGGTTGGTCAAAGTTAATCAAATCATCATGAGGTGTCTTAGGGGAGGAAATGGTTTGGGAAGCTAGCTCACACCTGCCCTAACATGACATTTATAGTGGTAATCACGAGCACAATGGTTATGTTTGGTTTTTATTGATATTTGATAAGGTTTTTGATCAATAAACATCATATCCCTTTCTTCTTTAGGAGGAAGCATGGAAGGAACTTCACTAGGTTGAGAGATAGAGGATGTGGAATGCTTGTAAGATATAGGAGGCGGAACATAATTAAAGGTAAGAGGAATATGAGGTGTAGAAAGGAGTCTAGGTCCAGGGTAAGGAGATGGAACATCCTTTAGAACGCTCAATTTAGGAATATTTTAGGCATTGATTTTATGGTAAGACAAGAAGAGATGATCTTAGCGAAGTTGTATTGGTTAAGGCATATTAGGCCAAAATAATTCAAGGTTAAAGTTCTCACAAATCACTATAGGTCAATGGAGACTATGGTTGATCATGATGATTTCTCCATTGTGAAAAAAATTCAAACACTTATGGATAGGAGAGACAATAGATTTTATATAAATGAGCCAAGGAAGGCCAAGTCTTGCTTGGAATTGATCAGAAGTTGGGATGACAAAAAAGGTGACATCTAGGAATTTCTTACCAACTTCTACAAGAAAAGTGATGGGACCATGGGTAAGTTAGGAAAAACCATTAAAAGTCATAATCATCACATCTGATTTGTCATAGGAGTCTTGATGAAATTTTCTTGTGTAATGATGTTCCTAAATGATAGAATTCACCATGAAAGTAGGATCAATAAGTTCTCCTTAAGATAACTTATCATTAATCTTCAGAGAAATATATAGAGGACCATCAAGTGCCTTAATACTACTGGCCATGTCACAGTGTTATCAAGATTCAAGGTAGTATGTTCATGAGGCACAATAAAATTGGTGGAAGAAGCCAATATGGTAGGATCAATGGTATTGGTAGAATGGGGAGGTAAATGATTGGTGTAAATTTGTAGATTTTGGTTAGGGGGTGCAACGAATTTATTTTCTTTATCATTTACACCCTAAACAATTATGGTGTTGGATTCAATAAGGTATTGGATAATTGTTTTAAATAAAATAAATTCTTAGAGTCATGGCCAGGTTGATGATGGTATTGACAAAAGGCTTTGCGATCATGGGGAGCTAGCAATGTTTTGGAAGGACCAATTGGTTTTATGGGAGGAATTTTTAAAACATTAGCATTCAGATTCTTCAACATAACATTATGAAAAGATTCAAAAAGAGAAGTAAAAGTATGAGATGGCCTAAACATATATGACGAAGGAGCCACACCTAATGCTACAACTACCACTTGTGCATCAATGGTGTTGGAATAGTTGTTGATCTTGATGAAACTTTGGTTGGGTTTGTGGAACTTTTGGGTAGATTTTTTAGAGGCATCACTCCAATCAACCAGAACCAAGGGAGTGGATGACTCAAATTGGCTTGAACTTGAAGCTGATAATTATTAAACACTGCATGCAATTGAGTAAAATAGGTAAACTAAAAAAATAATATCTTATCTCTAATGTCCTTTTGCAAATTAAAAATGAAAATGTGTTGAACATCAATATCAAGCACATGATAAGCAATCTGACCATGCAAATGTTTGAATCTATCTATAAAATCAATCACTATTTCCTTAACACCTTGTTTATAATGAATCAAATTAGCTAAGGAAATTTGAGGACCAATATTATTTTGAAAGTATTGAATGAAAGAATTAACAATTTTTTGAAGTGAGTCAATAGAATAAGGAGGCATGGAGAAATGCCATTGTAAGGCATGATCTCTAAATGTTCTAATAAACAATTTTACCATAAGTTTATGATCATGAGAGAAGTCACTACACAAGTTTTGAAATGTGTTCACATGATTCAAGGGATAACCTTTTCCAGTATAGATCTCTAAATGAGGTATTTACATGTATTGATGGATAATGACATGAATGATATCAAGGGATAAAGGGATAGCAATGTCACAAGTGGGAATATTAAATGTGAATTGGTTCATAGAGGAAATTTGTTGTTGTAAATATGGCATGGTTTGGGAAAGGCTATTAATGGTGGTTTCTGTAAATATGTTGGTATTGGACATGTGTGAAAGTGAAGGATTTGGAACATTATGAAAAATGGAGGGAGTATTGGACTATGAAAGTAGAACATTGTGGTAAGTAGGTATAAGTGGTGGTTGTGAAATAGATGAGAAACTCGTAGGAGGATGGATATGATTAGGAATACTTCCAATACTACATGTGTAGGATTAATGTTTGAAATAGATGTAGTAAGTTAGGTGGAGTATATGTAGGCAATTTAGGTAAAGAAGCGGGAATAGGAATATAAGTCTTAATGTGCTAGTATTAGGATGAGAGAGATTAAGACCTTGAGCACAACATTTTATTAATTTAATATTGTCATCAATAAGATGAGATATTCCACACGATAAATCAACATCATTATAATCATTATTAATCAACTTTCTCAATCCTTCTACTATGGGGATGGCCTCCCTGTTAGAATGCTCTTGAGCTAAGTATTGCTTAATCTTTTCAAAATTGCAGGAAATGTTTTTCACTTGGTTTGGAGACACTCTCAAGGACTCATCTTTGTCATGAGAAGAATGGGAAGAGGGATCCTCAACAATACGAGGTATGGCATTAATGGGAATAGTGGTATCATCCACATTCCTAAGGAACATATTAGAGGACTCAAGATCAAAGGAATACATAAGTCTATATTTTTTTCATTGGAATGTTATATGTAGGGCTTAAGGTTATGACACTCGTACACAAAGAAATGAAAGAAGATGTCTAACTAATATAAACTAGTCAGCAGTTGATCATTTACAAATTTTATGAAGTAAATTATAATGATGAAAATCAGATCTAAAATGAAAGAATAAGGATCATTTAGCTATTCAGTAAGTTCATACAAGATAAGATATGTAAATGCACAAAACTTAACAACGTAGATGCAGGGCATACAAATTAGATCTAGACATCCAAATCATAATGGAAATGTAATGAGACAGGTCACACAAAAATGTAAAGAAATAAAATGACTTTTGTGGAATGAAATGGGTATGGGATGAGTATTCACTAAGAGGATCAAAGAAGGAAACATCGCATGCCATATTTCATATTTTTTCTCTCCATTAAATTGGGAAGGGGGAAAGCACCCACTAGGCTAAAGATGGACTCAAGCACCGAATGTGTTTTCCCTTTTTCCTTTTGATTTTGCAGTAGGATTGATTGATTGAATTTGGAATGAGAAGAGGGAGTGAATAAGATGTAATAGGATATGAGGAAAAATCTAAGTACACACACATAAAACATATTGATATGATGACTCCAAAACTAGATCTAAGAAATAGTTTGAGACACGGACTTGTACTAGCAGCTACAACCAAATTTGTGTGACATGGGAAACCTGGACAAATAGGGACAACTAGACTTGCCCCTGTAGGTAAAATTCGCCCTTGTTCTGCCAAAAAATAAAGTTGAGACACAAGATATGAAACAGATAGTTAGATCTTCCAACATCTAAATCCAAAATTTTGGTACCTGGTACCTACAAATAGAAAATAAGGAAATTATTGGGAAAAATGGGCTTTCCTTAGTCAAACCCTATTTAGGAATTAACCTTTAAAAATAAATTTCATAAAGAAAAGAAGCATGTTGTTAGTAGTGGAGGCTTGATAAATGTTATACCTTCACAAACATTGGATAGCTCATGAAGATGCTTGAAAGTTTTCTTTATGTAGTCTTGACCCTAGATCTAGGATAGGAAGGACATGTATGCCTTCACACAATGCTAGGTTCTATAAATTACTCCATATCTTCCATGTTTGATGCTTGAATTGACTTGATTTTCTCCTTAGATTGCTTACTTTTCTTGAATGCTTGATTTCTTACCTCTTGATATGATTTAATGATATGGATCCCGAAATAAGGGAGATAAGTGTGCACTTATACCTCTTGGAAAATTTTTGGGGCTCAAGAGTTGAATTAGGTCGGCTTTGAATTTAGAATCCTGCTCAAAATCATGATACCAAACTCTATTTCAATTTTGGGCCCAAGTTAGCATGACAAGGGAAACTTTTGATGAAAGGCTCGCAAAATTTACAACCCACTCTGACCAGGTCACCCTTGTCAAGGCAAAAAAGTCTCAAATTTTAATGGCGAGTCAATTTTGATATAAATATTTAAAAAATATGCACTAAATCGATGTCTAATAAAGAATAATGGGCATGGAAACCTTGGACACAAAAATGAGGCCCATCTAGGACTAGAATTATAAGTGCTTACAATTTAGGATGCTACACCTACCTAATAATTAATTTTTTAACACAACTTAATTGTCATCATATGCTAATTTCAAGACTTAGTCCTATGTTATGAATCTTGACACAACGCCACCCCCTTATAATTGTCTCTTTTAAGTGGACTCAGGTGATCAACACCTTATTCCCTTCAAAAGGGACCCAAATTCAAACATGTGTGAGTGTTATCCTTTGTCATTTTTGATCTTATCTTGATCTTTTTATTTTACTAAACTAGTTTTTGGCCATGCAGTAGATTAAACATGACTCTACAAGAAGGAAATTATGTTCCTTGGAGAGTCAATTTCACAAAACACATTCGGATATCTCCAACCAGTTAAATAAATGAAGATATCTAATTATAGATAAAGAAAAAAAATTGAATTATGAAAATGCAAACTACTGAAGATGGGGAGTTCTCGATTCAAATCAGAGCATCTTAGTTGAGGATATCAGCATGGTGCACGAATGTTTGTGTGGTGTATTGTAGTCTGGTATGAACCAAAATAGAAAATACTCAGAACCTATCAAAAACTCGAGTCTCCACTTAAGATAACATGTGAAACCAAAATTTAGAAGCGTAATAAAATGTATTAAATAACATAGATGACCATAAATGAAATAAATAAAATATAAAAAAAACTCTCATGTGTTTGAATTCTTCCAATAAACCCGCACATACACAAGAGAGGACAAATGTTTGGGGTTGTTTGGAGACTTGCCTCAATGAAGTCCCTGTTTTGATGTTTCCACCTCCATACCAGCCAGATAGATAGATAGATCAAAAAGATAAATAGATAAAATGATTTGATAGATAGGCGATGTGATAAATCCTAGGATTCTCAAAGATACAAGAGAAATAGAAAGATAAATTACTAAATAGGCTTTGGAAAGCTAAGAGAGATGTGTAGACCATTGTGGAAATTTGATAGAGTTGTATAAAAAAGGAGATTATTCTAGAAAGAAAGAAAGAGAAGACAAGAGAAAGTTCTGAAATCCAAGAGAGTGCTAGAGATTTCATATAGATTTTCCAAGAGATTTTGAATGGATTGAAGAGATGAATTTTAAAAAGAGAAGAGGAGGTAAAAAGAGGCTTTCAAGTCATTCTAGAAGATTCCAAGTCGGTTCCACTGACTTGGGTAGGTGACAAGTGTTTAAATACCCATAAATATTATTTGGCTATTAAGATGTTGTGGGATGCAAGTGCAACACGCAGACATCTGCGCTATGCAATTTTATCTAGACAAATCACACTAGATATGATGGGATACAAGAGAAAAACATGATTAATGCAAAAGCAACGTTGAAAGAAAGTTGTTGAAAAGGGCCTTGAGCATCCTAAGAGGGAAAAGGATGAGCAAGGGCTAAAATGGACCTACACAAATGGTAGGGGAACTGACATTGAAGTGGCTACAAAAGTGTAGGTAAAATTACAAAAGGGGTATGCATTTTTTTACTCTACAGGCCTATACTCAAAAAAAACTTGTGAACCTTATATAAACCATATCTTGTCTCATTCATAAGATCTAATGTACTCAATTGATATAATATTATCAAGAAAGCACTTCAAATATGAGTATTCAACATATGAGAGATGCCATCACTCTTGATTCACATATGATTTCATTTTTGTCTTTATTTGTTATCATTTCATTGCATTAACATTTGTAGAGATTTTCTAAAGAGAATTGCATCACCACCTTTATGTGAAGAAAGGAACACCGATGACCAAGAAAACTGACCGTCAGAACCGACCGTTAGTTAGAGAACCCGCAAATAGTGGATCTGAGTTTTACACGATGGTTAAAGGAATGTAATTGTATTTATAGAGTTTTAATTTGTTTTAAATCATAACTTGAGGGTCAATCAAGCTTTATCAAAATGTTTTAAAGCATCCTAACGGATCTAAAACATATCTAACTAAAGATCAATGTTAAGTTGTAAACCTTGGATCTAGAGTTAACTTGCGAAGCGTGAATCAAGAATTGAGCCAAAATCTAGTTTAAATAGTGTTGATGAGACTTTGGTGACCGGGTCCACCAGCAGTCATAAGTTGTCACCAGGTACTGGGGTACCAGCCAAATCCGCTTGCAAAGGTTATCTAGGAAAATGAGATTCCCCGGGCCTGCAAGAACCTGAATGTCGGGTCTCGATGGTGCGGGGCTCGGTCGAGAGATGTGACTATTTTCGAGGGGGATAGTTGGTTACTTCAACTCGTTCTCTCCAGGGATTCAAATGGGTGAGGTTTCTCCAAGCATTTTACACTTAGCAAATAAACTGAAAAAGATCCTACAGGGTTAGAAATATTTGATCTACCTATAGTTATGCTAAATATTCAATACATCGATAATGCTTTGATATACTATACTAAATACCAAAGAAATACAAGACCATCAGTTCATATTTTATCAGTAGCAAGGGAAAGGAGGTCATTAATCTACTTTAAGTATCAGAGCAGAAGACATGAAGAACATCGAACATAAAATACCATTAACTCAGAATACAGAATGCCAACAACATCATTGCAAGAACTCTCTCCTCTTCATTAACATTCCTTCCAGCGAGCACTGGTGCGTGGTACAATGGTGGCTCCAAGGGAGCATCTAACTACTTGAAAGCTTAAAGACCTAGGAGCATTGAGCTCTACAACATGAGAAATGAAAACTGCTTTTCTATTACTGTGGACTGCAAAATCATCAATTTCACCAACCTTGGAATGGGGTCGGACTTAATATTTATACATATTTACATTTAACCCTAACCCTAACCCTATTTTACATCTTGCAATAAATATATATTATCTGGTGGCTGGTACTACCTGCACCACTTTACAAAAGACCTCGAGATGGAGAAGGTTTGACATGTCAGAAGAATAAGACAAGAGGATGGAATGGAAGAATCAGCCTCAAGAAGAGAGTCAGGAAGGAGAAGGAAGAAATCCAATCCACCAGGGATCAAGGCTACATGCCTCATAAATGAGATATGCACTGCCCTGTCTCCAATGTGCTAGGTGTACTCT
Source organism: Thuja plicata (assembly GCA_018584345.1). NCBI lineage: Eukaryota > Viridiplantae > Streptophyta > Pinopsida > Cupressales > Cupressaceae > Thuja > Thuja plicata. The sequence goes on from MU227763.1 coordinate 280,693, forward strand.
TCAAACGGTGCCTCGAGAAGACCATCTATCAGAAAACTCCTCACCGATCCGACATGCCTTGATGTAGCTAACTACCTCCTAACAATCTTTATTAACTTCTTTGAAAGTGACTAGTCGGCCTTGGGGACTGGGACACAGATCACTCGAAAGAATACAAAATATAGGATCTGAGACTCTGGGATCCAGGAACTTACATTCTGAAAGAATAAAGAATACAAAAATACTTAGTTTTCTCCAGCCCCCAGAGAAACTTTATTGTTGCTTGTTGTCATTGAAGGTCTAAAGGAGGCGGGAGATTCCATCCTCATCAATATCTTTAAGGCTGGACCATCGGTACTTGGCCACCTCAATTTTCTCCCCCAGTTCTGAAACATTTCTCTTGAATTCATCGACCATTTTTTCCGCATCATGACCACTGAGGATCATGCAATTTATTCACATCATTTGAGCTCCATTTACTCCCTCTAGGGATTGATATCTCGATTCCATTAACTCATCAAACTTCCCCAAAATATATTCTTGCAATGTGCATGTGTCAGTGCTGAACGGATCAGCTCCAGAGACCTTTGTAACAAAAGCCTTATATAAATTTGAAGAATATTGAACTGTATTAACTTTATCTTGTAGAGTCCCCACCAGTTACTTGAGTACCTCCAATGTGAGGTCAAGTCTGGAGTGCTGGGTCCTCACAAAATTGAATGACTCCTCCCCCAAAATTCCAGACTCAGAAACTATTTCCTCCCCAAGGCCGAGGAGTTCTTCAAATTCTACTTTCCATGCTTCATAATTTTTGATGTCACCCTCCCATATGTTGATAATGGTTTCGGCTTGATGTAGAACATGGCGAGCCGCATATAAGTCTGGGAGGGTGGAAACTAGGAAATGTCAGATGTTTCCCAACTGTAGAGCGACCCACTCAGCAACCGCTTGGGCCTTCTTCTTCATTGCTCGTAGGGAGTCTATGTTGCTCTGCGGCAGTGGCACATCAGATGTAGAGGCCTCCAGAGGAATAACATTGATAGGTTGGGCCAACTTAGTTAGCAACCCCATGAGGTTTGCAGTTTTCTCCTTTTCCGCCTTTAGCCTTTGGGCCTCCTTTTCATAATGAGCCTCTACTGCCTTAGCCACTTCTTTTAACAGGTCTACCTCACCTTATTTTCCCCTCTTCCCCAGTGGTATCTCTGTGATATTATAATCCCCAGCCACAGTTGTTTCTTTGTCAGCGTCTGGGGGAGGTGTTGCTAACACTGCAACTATTTCTCTGCCCGGCCCGGTTCGAAGAGTATGAACTGTCTAAGATTTCTTGGCCTTTGGTGGGTTTTCGGCCTGGGCCATCATCTTGGCCATGGAGAGATGGGCTCTAGGAGCTGGCGGGGCCTTCCTTTTCCTGGCTTCAGCTAACCATTGTGGCGGTAGGGGTGGCTTATTAGCTAAGGCTTGTTCCTGTGGCTCTTCCCCGATATCTTGCTGTTGTACTTCTTCAGTGGTATGGGTCTCACCCAGCTCCTTTCTTGTATCCTCTAGTTCATTGACAACATTTTCCCCGGTGACATATGTTTCTTCTGCCCTATCATCTGTATCTTCGGCCATGTCTGGGTCTTCATCAGCCACCCCGAGGGTTTTTATTTTGATTATTGAAATATCATTTTCTATCATTAAATATAGATCTTAAACACACACTTCACAATCTCAAATCCATTGCAACAAAGGAACATGATCCCAAGTGTTTAGCTCTCTTAAATTAGGACTATAGCTAAACCTATTTATATTCTTAATGATATTCAATAAAAAATTGAGATCTTATTTTATATCCATAAGCCTAGGATCTCATTTCCATACATATCATTTTGGTGAACTCAATGTGTCTTATGTACATGCATATATTCTAGATTAATTCATGAATCTTACATAATCTAATTTTTTTGCACTCTCACATCTGATTACATTGTTAATTATGTACATTTACCAATATCACTTGTTAAAAAGATGCATATTTGATCTTATATTACCCTTATAGATCAATTGCATCTTCATTTATTTCATAGTAAAAATTTCAATGCTATTTATAGCATGTTTTTCCTTTCTAAAGGCTTTTTGTAAATTTTTATTTTGTTAGGTAATTTGAGTTTCAAATATTTTTATGGCTTGTTTCTCATTTATAAAAAAAATTGTAGACGTTTCATGTTGCACCTTTGGTTCTCCTATAAACAATGTTAAGATGAACCATGATTGTTCCTCCCCCAACGTTTCCCTTATTCATGAGTGTTGAGGTTTCAAATCATCTGCAAATGTAATAGCACTGCTTGTATATATTCTGTGTGTTTCAAATGCAACAATCTCTCTTTCATTTATATTGGGAAAGAGGCTAAGAGAGACATGTCCCTTCATGGACATGTCTATTCATTATAATTTTATAATGTTTCATTAATCAATCATATATTAGAATAATATAAGTTTGCATTATATATATATATATATATATATATATATATATATATATATATAA
>MU227763.1:297115-309051 GCA_018584345.1 Thuja plicata
TTCTTGCAAATAATGTAATTAAGTGTGAGTGTACATGTCTAGTTGGCATGTTGATGTGTCACTCCACTTGATGTGTCGGCATCTTGAATTGTGTGTAAGGAGATCATGGCTGAAACAGTTATGATGGTTTCCTATGACACGTAAGAGCTATTTCTAGGAGATTTCAATGATAGGTGAAGACATGTAAGACATGTGGCAACTGATAAAGTTGAGTACTTTACACTCTTCCACTGATAAATATTTTTAGGGTTCCTATTTTCTCGGAGAATGGTAAAACCCTAATACGGCTATCCTTGGAAGTTGCCCTAAAAAGGAAAGCGCAATGATATAAGCATTTTTTAGGGTTACAGGAATGGATACGAAAAGAGTGTATTGTTGGTATAATCTGGTGCTACTGGATTTGTCTATGTGTGTCGATTGTCTCCTGAAAAGAACTTGCATTGCAAGTGTGTTGTAACCATTGTGTTGAAGATAATACATTATGCAGGTTTTGGAGTGCTGGGGTTTTTTACCGAAAGGTTTTCCCCAGGGTAAATCATTGTGTCATTCTCTATTTTCTGTATGTATGCTATGTGGCTGCAATATCTTTGTTAAAGTAGTTAATGAATCTAAAATTGTAAGGATTTAAAAGAATTTACACAATACTTTCCTATAGAGATTAGTGTAGGAAGTTGTTTCCGCACCTGGGTTTTCTTACAAGCTGCAAACACTGTCAGAAGTAACTACTGGAACCCCCACTGAAATAGTGCATGACTAGGTAGAGAAGACAAAGTCTAAAGAGCTAGTCAATCGAAGAGGTGACCTCCAAAAGTAGGAATGAACAAGTGTCTATATAGTAGATGATCCATCTCATCAGAATGCATAGTTGCCTAGCCACTGCATCCGCCTAGTACATAGGAACAAAAATAGAATATGTAGATCACTCAACCGAACCAAGGAAGCAATAGAACCAACAAGTGAACCCCCCCATAATGCTAAACAGGGAGAGGGGTGACAGAAACACTGAAATGCAATGCCAGAAACATCTGCAGAAAGAAGAATCAGGAACACCAACAGTGCAATAGAAGTACAAGCACATGATAAAGGACAGTGTCACCGACACACAACATGGGCTAATGTCGTGGAAGGTACACTCACTTGACAAAGGTGGATGAGCACAAAAGGCAAAATATCATAATCCCCCCATGGCACTTTATAACTGAGTGCGAGTACAAACAAACACAAGGTGATCAAAATCCCAGATATGCAAAAGTAGGCACTTTATCTCAGTGCGTTTATAGAAAAGAAAATGCTACAGAAGAGAAGCATATAATGCTCAGAAGTCAGAAATAAGAGTGAGCCAGAAGATCAGAAGAAGAGATCCCAGGACCTGTAGAACCCAAGTAATCCACTAGAGTGCGGAAGAGAAAAACTCAGAGGAGAGAGAACCTATAGTAGAATCTAAAAAAAAGACCCCTACAATTGAAAAGCTCACTGAACCAGCTTTCCGATGATATCTGTTTTGCCAAAAATGGAGTCCGGATGAGCCAGATATGGCTCTCGGAAGGTAGAAAATAGACATCAGACTTTGAAAGAAAAAAATACTATCAAAATAGTAGAACCCAAAACCCCAACCTCCATCATCGAAAAGTGCTCGGAAAGAGCTTTCCGACAATATATGGAAGTCAGAAAAATACCCCTGTATGCTCCAGATAGAGCGAAAACAACGCGGGAGGGTTAAAAACTCCACAAAATAAGGTTTTAAGCCCCTGAGGCTGAAAAATCCCAAGCCCCTGGGCGCATGGCGCACGCAGGGGGCTAACCCAAAGCCCACGGTCACCCATATGACCTCCGCGGGTAGCAATAGGCCTGTGGGGCTTAACCACCCATCGGGCGGCAGTGGAGCCGGGCAACGGTGGAGCCAGGCGGTGGTGGACTCCAGAGCGGAGGGCGCCAGTGGCGGCGGTATGAAGGGCGGCGAGGGCTGGTGGCGGCAGTGCGCAGGGCGGTGGGGGCCGCGCGGTGGGCAGAGCGGGCCGTGGGCGCTGGAGGCGCTGACGGCGGGGACCGGGTGACTTTGGTGCGGCAGCAGCCCGTTTAAAAATGCACTGGCAGCGCATTAAAACATGCAAAAAACATTGAAAAAAATGTTTTTTTTTTAATTTTTCCTTGGTTTCCGTGCTTGTACGGCACTGGAAACCAAATTTTTTTTCCTTGGAGGCAAGTTGTCCAAAATGGATAAATTTTATATGGATTCTGGGGTTTTTGGGCGCTCTAAGCGCAACAGTAATGTCCGTTTGAGCCCAAAATGACCAGAAACAAAGGTCCCCCCCTAAATCCACATAAAAAGCTTCTAAAAAACTAGAAAAACCTCCAAATTCTGAAACACTTCAACAAAGCACGAACAACGAGTAGCAAGATGGCTCTGATACCATGTTAGAATAGGTAAAACCCTATTCTCCCAAGAACACCTGCATGCATAACCCTGTCACATGGAAGAAGTAAAGAATAGGAGACAGGAAGAATCTATGGAGGCCAGAATACAGGAGACATCATATGCACAAGAAAACAATATATTGATAATATGTTTCAAGATGTTACAATGAGATGTGAAAACTCCCTTATGAAATACAAAGAGGTGAATCCTTATAAAAGGAATCATGAAACCCTAAAAAGAGAAACCCTAAGGTTAGCTTAAGCAACTAGAGTGAATAGGTGAGTTAGTAATTAGATCATAATGATTTAATTAATAACCCAAGAGACTATTACTCTAACAATCATCTCCCCCTAATTGCTTTTACAAATGTATAATGAGAAAAGAAAATCAATTCAAAAGATAGGTAAATCACCTCCATTTTCAACAATTACACAATCAGAAGGAATATGCCCCACTTGGTCCAAGAGGATAATCAAACACTAAGTGGGACAATGGATTCCTTCCTAAAATAATGTGCTTGATGAAATGGAAATGATAAACTAATGTGATTAATTAGACAAGGTGCAAAAAACTGGAAACAACAGACAGAAAAAGACTGATATTGAGCAGAAAAGTACATATCTAGAAAGTGGAGCCCAGAACTAGCTTGTAAGTGAAATTTGAGCTAAAAATAACAGGGGAGGGAAAAAAATCATCATGTACCCAAGGATAGATCACCAATGGCATTATGTACCTAGCAATTCTCGCTGAAGTTTTTTGAGGGCTTCCGACTGTACCCAATCTGTCTAATCCCGATCCGGTGGCTCCATAACATGTCCTTGCACATAAGAAAAATGGGGGAAAAGGTTGTGGAAAGGGGTTTGCCTCGATCAAACCATTTCTTAGGAGTCAACCTAAAAAATAGAAAGAAATTGCATAAAGGAAAATTTGTAAAAAGGCAAATGACAGATTTACCTTGCATAAACCCTAATGGACAGATGTAGAAATTTCTCATATTCATGAAGATGATTTAATGTGCTTAGAATCCAAAGAGTTGACTTTGGAATGTGATGTAGAATCAAGAATGCCTTCACAAATGCTTGCATCTATGAATGCCACTCCTAGATCTTGAATGTTGATATGCTTGAAAACCACTTGCAATGAAGGAGAGAGAAGGAGATTGCTTTAAGAATCTTCTTGCTTGATTGAGAATTCCTCTACTTGACCATCATGGGGGATAACTTGCATCAATTGGAAAAGGTTCCCTTTGACTAGATGGATCTTAAAGAAATGGAGACTTGGAGATCTTGAATTTGGATGCTTGCCTTCAAATCTTGAATCCTATTGCTCTTGCTTGCTTGAAAACTTGATAGCTTGATTGTCAAAATGCTTACACTTAGTTATCATATGCAAAATGAGGAGCGATTCCCTTGGAATCTCCATCAAAGTTCAGTCTGAACCATCCACTTGCTGAAGGAGACCATTTATTATTAGCTCTACTTTGTTTTCTAATTTTTCCACCTCTACAAATTGTTTGAGTGTTGAGACCAAACCAGTTCTTACACATAGTGTCATCCTAACTTGTATAGAATTTTGTTGTGTTTTTATGGGCATGTATTCTGGAGTTCAATATTTCCACTATGATTGCTTCAATTTTATTGAAAAGTGTTAATTTTTCCAAGGATTAACCTTGTAAAATTCCCTTGTTTCTCTCCTATAATTCCTAGATCCAAATTGAAGGAGAGATGATCCATAAATTTCCACATAGGCTTTCCTTAAAAAGAATGAGCCAAGATTTGAATAGTGAAAGGATGTCATTAGGTAATGCTGAAATCCATCCAAGTTTGGTGCAAAGCCACCACCAATATTTGAGGGAAAGGGGACAAGAGAGAAGAATGTGGTTAACAATCTCCTTGTTGCTGTAACATAAAAAGAAAATTTAAGGTCCCTGATATCCAAATTTTTGAAGCCAATCTGTTGTCAATATTATCCCTTGCAATATCACCCATGTGAAGATTCTATCCTTTGGCATGGAAACTTTATTCCAACATAATTGGATGGGAAAATGATTTGTGGGGCTCTCTTGCTGGCCTGATACAATTTTGTATCCCTCCCTCACATTATACCCGCCTGATTTGGAGTCATTCCAAATGATCTCATCTTTTCCTTGTTTTAACAAAATGAGCATGTCCTTCAACAATTGTCTGAGATTTTGAATGTACCCCTGTGGAATATCTATGTATTTAAATTTTTTCCATTGTCCTTTACCCTCTAGGCAATTCTCTACTACTGTGATGTAATCAGTTACATGGACTCCCAATTTGTCAAAGCAGATGCAACTAATTATGTTTGAGTCCATCATTTTGTTGATGATAGGATATCCTCCTCATGAATCATTCCAAAATAATGCTCTCTTCCCATCCTTAATGTTCCATGAAATGTGATTGAGTATGATATCACTGGATTTGCCAATGAAGTTCCAAATACGGGATCCCCTGAGAAAGTCAGTAACTCTCAATGCCTCTTCACAGCTAAGGTTTGAAAGATATTTACCTTTGATAATTTTAACCCATTTGAGGTGTTGTTCCTTGTGTATTTTCTAGAAATATTTATCCCCAAGAGACTTATTATGATGTAACTATTTTTTTAAGCTCATTCCTCCAAGCTCAATTGGATTACAAATTTTTTCCCATGTAATTAGTGCAAATTTATTTTTACTATTTGTGCCTTTCCAAAAGAATTTTCTTAGCTCCTTTACTAGGTCCATCTATACTCCAGAAGGAATTTAAATGCAAGATATGAGGTAGATGGGAATGGTTTCAAGAGTTGCTTTCAACATGATGATTATCCCCGCCCATGATAACTATTTTGATTTCCAAGTCTCCATTCTCCTATCTAGATTCTCCCCTATATCTTTCTAGGCTAGGGTAGATCTTAAGGATTTGTCTACCGGCATCCCTAAATAGGTGCAAGGGAGCCTTCCTTCCTTAAAACCTAACAAGTTTAGGATTTATTTATGAACCCTTTCTTTGACATGGAAGAAGAAAAGCTGGGACTTGTCCTTGTTAGCTACCTATCCTGATGCCTTAGCATAATTTAATAAAAACCTTTTCAATTGAAGGGCCTCCCCTTTACACCCTTTCCTAAAAAACATTGTATCATTCACAAACAAATGGTGTGTAATTGTCTTAACTAAGGATGTAATCTCCACACCTCTGAGAGAGCCATATCGTTGAAGGCTAGTAAGCTTCCTACCAAGGGTTTTCATCGTAATGATGAAGAGGAAGGGAGAGATAGGATCTCCTTGTTGAATTCCTTTGGAATTTTCAAAGTAACCATGTGGGGTCCCATTAATCAAGATAGAGAATTTTGGGGGAAGAGATACAATAGAATATCATATTTATCCATGCTTTGCAAAACCCAAATCCTTCTTGTTATAAGTGTGATTTCCGTTGCACCAAAATATCGACCTGTTAATGCCTGATACAACCACTAGACTTACAAAATTCATAGGAGATAGTTAAGCCATGTCACAAACCTGAGCATTGTGTTGGATAACACAAGGAGACCAAGGGTGCACACTTTGCAATAAGCCCCACATTGCAAGCAAGGGTTTTGAACCTGTGACCAGGGATAACTTTAAGAAACCCCCTCCTAGGAAAAAGTGGAAAATCCTGGCGAATTGCACATTAATTTAGGGGAAATTGTTTCTTGATGATGCCAATTTTTTTTTCCAAATTAGGAAAATAATATAAAGGTGAAGGCGATTTTTTCCCTGCCCAATGAAAATTCCATAAAATCCTGGTGAATAATACATTAATGTGGGGAAAATATATATTGTGAGGCGAATTTTTTTCTTTGGAAGTAAATACATTATAATATATGAGGCGAATGATTTTTTGTTGAAGGGAAAAAAAAATTGTTCTGGCGGATTTTATGTGCCTTTTGAAAAATATATATATTTTTGGCTAATCTATTGTTAAGTATGGGAAAAATAAATATTTTATTGGCAATTTTCAAAAGATGGGACTTGTCAATTCGTCATGTGGGCCAACGCCAACTAATATAACTTGTTTGCAGATTAAACACATGTTGGTATCCATAAGCACAAAAATTTACATCGACACACAACCCAATAGTAACATCCATCATTTTATAATGTTAAATGTCTTATTTGAGACCATTTGATGATCCTAGATGAATAGCTGAAGTTTAATTATTATGCACCATAACTATTATCTAATTAATGCAACATCATGTAATGACATCATTATTTACATGTATCAAGTCTTACTTTTGTTTGGGCGGACGATTGATAATGTATCACAGTTGTCGTTAATAAAAGAAGTGTTTTATCACTGACACTAAATCTGGCCATTTCTAATTTCACACAGTCATGCTTTTAATATGAAAGATTTACAAAAATTTTAAGGACAAATGAATTAATTAGGTTAGAGAAAGAATTAAGGGCTATTTATAGATGATCTAGGCTTCCTTCTTCTTCAATTCTCCTTTGGTTTGGGTCTGCCTTTGCTAGTGCTTGAAAGATTGCCTCTGGTTTTGGTTTTTAGGTTGTATTAGTATAATTTCAGATATTGTGGTAGTTGTTTTTTGAAGATGGACACTCCTATCCGTTTGATAAGTACGTCTGTGGAGGAACAAAAGGCCTTTTTGGGCCCGGTCTCAAACCAAACCCTTGAATCAGTTTGCAAGGAGTTTGGAGCCTTCACAAATGAGGCTGTGAGGATGGTGTTGGGCTATCAATTTTTGGAAAATGTCGATAGGTACCAAGTTAACACGGACATTACATCCCATTTTTTGGCATTTCTTTTGGACCTCAGGGGAGAGAAGGTGGATATGCTCCTTCTGTTAAGGAAGCTATTCAAACATGAATTCTTGGGTGATGTTGTTGAGGTTGCTTTTTATGCAAAATTAGGGGTGGGGATCCCTTGGGCAAGTGATATACGCAAGCTTTTCAATTCAGACGAAGATGTGGCCATTCAACCTTTTCTTTTGAACCTGGATGTTCAGCAGTTGACGCGCCATAGGAAATAGGCGCAGATTGGTAGGGATTTTCTTCGCAAATGGTTTTTGTTGGATGACTTGGTGTACTACGGATGGTTGTATGAATTCGCAGAGCTTGTCGTCTCTGGAAAGTTCTACTTAGATGGAGGGGAAAATCCTTAGTGTTGTGTCCCTATGGCCTCTGCCTGAAAATTTTGAAATTTTCACTATAGTAGGTTTTGTCTTTAAAGTTTTGTAAGGACTTCAAGTGAAAGTCTCCAAGTCCGAAATTCCGAATATTGTAAATTTATAGAAAATATTAATGAAAAGTTTGCAACTTCATTTCAGTTTGTTTTTAGGGATTTAATTGTAAAATATGTATGTGTGAGTCATGACATATGTGATTTTATAATTTGTGAAATTGAAAATGAACCAAACAAATGTTAAATTGTTAATGTATGACAAAATGTTATTTATTTAACAGTAATATAACTTAACTTTTGCATGTATCATGTCACATGTGTGACTGTGCAACTGCCGAATTGTAAAATTTTAAAGTAGTTATTCTTTAAATTTTAAAGTAAAACTAAAATCTAAAATTAGCAAATGCCAAATGGAAATACATAAAACATCTAATAATTACAATTTCTGGACTACCAGTCACATCAAGTTAATATCACCTCTTTGGTAGTGGAGTTGTCCGCTGTCACTGGCAACTACAAGTGGTATGTACATTTGGCAATTGCACGTGGTATGTACGTTGTACTATCAACTATGAGCATTGATACCGTTGACATGTACCTTAAACCTATTTATTTAGAACCCTAATTTGTAGATGTATTATTCGAGACCGTTGATTGATTTAGATCAATGGATAGAGTTTTATCTCAGGCATAGTTTCTCAAAATGAAGGTCTTTTCAGAGTGAAAGTGACATTCTTTATCCATTAGGCAATTTGCACAGTTTCCAAAACTGTACTAGTACAAATTATAGTTATTAGTATAGTGACCACTGACTATATTAGTAATTTCCCACACTCCTGCATTAATGCATTAATGGGAATGATTTACCTAACGATATAAAAGATATGGATTCATAGGGCTATTAATAGACATTCTTGCTTGGTTCTTCGTCAATTTCAATTTGCTTTTGCCTTTCAGCCTCGACCCTCGAATTTCAATTTTCTGTGTAGTTTGAAGATTTAGGTTTTAAGTTTAGGTAGAGACGGACACACCAATTAGGTTGAGAACTACATCCACTGATGAGAAAAAGTCCTTTTTGGGAAGGATACCAGACGAAGTACTCACTTCCATTTGCAAGGAAGTGGGCTCTTTCATTAACAATGTTGTGTTGATGGTGCTCGACCATGAGTTCATTCGCAACGAGAAGAGATACCACGTCAGCATAGACATTAGGTCCCGCTTCCTGACATCTCTTCTTGACCTTGGAGGAGAGAAGGTAGACATGCTTATGCTGATGTGGAATGTTTTCAAGGATCAATTTCAGGTGGACGATGTCCAAGTCATTGTCTTTGTAGAACTGGGGTTGGGTATCCCTTGGGCTGATGAAATTGAAAAGCTTATCCAGCGAGGCAACAATGTGGAAAGGCAACCCTTCCTACTGAACCTTAATGAAAGGCAGTTGATGCGACATCAGAAGTGGGTGCGAATGGAGAGGGACTTCTTGAGGAAGTGGTTTCACCTCAACGACTTCAAGGAGACGGACTACAACTGGCTCAATGAATTTGGGGAGATTATCCTCAACAAACAATTCTTCTCAGACATGGATGGAGATGAAGACCCTTAGTGTTTATGTTCTTGAAATGGGTTTCTGCATTTTTTATTTTTTTTCTTATATGATCAACCAGTGCCCCTGTGGTAAAAAAATTTGTAACTGTTTGGATACTTCCCATTTTGTGGGTAAACATACTTCCCATTTTGTAGGTGTTTACGGTGTGACTATAGTCTAAAGTTAACCGTTAAACTCTATAATTATATAGTATATTATAATATTAGTGATGTAAATTTTTGAAATAATTAATGAAAATTTTGTTGTTTGACTCTTAATAATTATTGTAATTTTTCTATCGTCCTCTGGAAACGAGACTTGTATCAGTGTGTGAGATAATAGATTGTCTGCGTAATATTGTTTAATTGTAATTTTGTAAAGAAATCTGAAGCCTTCATATTGTTTAATTGCAATTTTGTAAATAAATCTAAAGACCTTAGACCTTAGACTTTACTTTTGATAAATAATAAATTATATGCCCATTGACATTGCCAAATTGATGTGTGAATCTATGATATCATATAATATGTATTATGAACCAAAAAAAATGTAACAATGTTTAATGTATGTGTGTGATTTATTAAGAGTATTAACTTAATTTTTCCATGTCAATGACAAATGTAATTATCATTATGTGTCATGTGTGCGACTGTAAATGTGGAATTGTAAAAGTTTAAAGCATTTTACAAATTATGGTTAGTAATAAATTAATAAATAATTAGAGTATTAGACAGTTATCTGTGATTGAAATATTTTAAATTTAAATAGTTATTTTTATATTTGATAGTTTCAATATTTAATCTTATTTAAATTTAATAAATTTTTGGCGTATGGTGTTACATGAAACTGCATTTCTGGAGACCGTTGGATGAGCAGAGAACAATGATGTACGATGTATTTCGGGCCGAAAGGAAAAGAAATCTCATTTTTGCAATCCTATTATGAAATCATGACACTTGTACACTCATTCAATCGGACGACATGTGGTGACGTGACCACTCACACAATCGGTGTAATCTGATAAATATAATTCAAAGTAAATAAATGGGACCCGCCACACAAGATAGTGACTGCTAGCGACCGTTGGATGAGCAGAGATCAATGATTATGATGTACGGTGTATTTCAGGCTGAAAGGGAAAAGAAATCTCATTTTTACAATCCTATTCCAAAATCATGAAACGTGTACACTCATTCAATCGGACGACACGTGACCACTCACACAATCGGTTTCGTCTGATAGATATAATTCAAAGTAAATAAATGGAACCTGCCACAATTACAAATGATGGTGACTGCCACCGACCGTTGGATGAGCAAAGATCAACGATGTACGTTGTATTTCGGGCCAAAAGGAAAAATAAATCCCATTTTTGCAATCCTATTCTGGAATAACGTCATGTGTACACTCATTTAATTAGTGTCATTCGATGATGAGTGACGACCGAAAGACTGAAAGATAAAGGAATGTTAAAAGAAACCAGTGACCATTGGATGAGCACAAATCAACGACATGCAGTGTATTTCGGGATGAAAGGGAAAAGAAACCCCATTTTTGCAAACCTATTCCACAATCATGACATGTGTACACTAAGCTAAGTTTAATTAAAATCATAATTGCTGTAAAAGAGTAACTTAACATTTAATAAGTAATAAGGTCAATTTGACAGCATACCAAACAATTAAGTGACACGTGTCCTAGTGACCTCAAATATCTAGAGAAGCAATAAAATTTAACACGAGTGACAGTAAAAGTTAACACAAGTGACGAGTGATGATTCAGTACTACTCACTAATGTACAATTTTAACCTAAGTTTTTACATTTTTAGTTCTTACTAGTATTATAGTATACTGTATTGGAGATTCAAAAAGGGGTTACGGGTAACGACTTCTAGGTTGAGGATTGAGGAATGCAACAGAATCTATCAGCTCTCTGCCCACTCACAGTCTGCACAAATTGAATTTTTGGGTAAAATCCTGAACACCCACGTCCCGCCCTTTAAAATTTTCAAATCTAGAGGTTTACTGTTTAGATTGTAGTCATAGAATTAGGGTTGAATTTCTAAACACGCTTGTAAATTGTAGCTAGCACTAGCATACCACGTTCCACGATGGGAAAAACAAATACCAAGAGTATGAGTAAAGGGCAAAGAAAGGAAACATAGATAATAGAATTTCACAAACTGGTTAAAACACCAAGGTTCACTGATGAATTCCATGATATTTTTTATCCTGTTATCCATGGAAATAAGGGAATCATGGAAATTAGATTTGCACTTGAAAATACGTGTAAATATCCAATGAAGGATTCAAAATTTTATCCATTTAACAATACATTACAGGCAAAGACAAATAAAATTGTACCGTGGGTTGTTGGGTCAGCACGCATGGCGTTACCTCAAGTATTCCCTTGTCCAGAAATTTTCATGCTCTGCGCCCAAAATTATGATGAAAATAGACAAGCAATTGTCAATAAAAATACTCAGGAGGAAATTTTGTCGATAACAGAGACTGAATTTGCTAGTCTGTTGGACCTAGGGTTTGAAGCACAAAAATCAAACGTGCACATTGACCTGGGAAAGTTGGCAGAGACTTATGAAAATTTAGATGCAAAAAAGAAAGATTCATATATTAGAGGAATAACAAGCAGTTCTAGTCTGGATCCAGATCATAAGCCTCCTTATGATTATGATATTTTTGTGCAATGGGTTCAGGATAGTATTTCCTTGCTAGCATTTTGTTTGGGATT